>JWZX01003385.1:0-98159 GCA_001275005.1 Chrysochromulina tobinii
GGCGGGGGCGGCGGCTTCGGCGGCTTGGGCGGCGGCTTCGGCGGCGGCGTGGGCGGCATGGGCGGCTTGGGCATGCGCCCGGCGATGTTGGCACAGGCGCGGCAGATGCTGAACAATCCAGCGATGGCCAATGGGCGGCAGATGATGAACAATCCGCAGATGATGGCGCAGGCGCAGCAGATGATGAATGACCCGCAGGCGATGCAGCAGATCATGCAGATGATGAATCGGGGTGGCACTGACATGGGCGGCGGCTTTCGGGGTGGCTTTGGCGGCGGTGGGTTTGGCGGCTTTTGAGAGTTTCTGGTGAGAAGAGCTACACACGCACTCGTCTCTTGAACTGAGTGGAGGAGCTGCCGCACGTACAAGTCGTCACAAAACGAGTCTGAACAGTATTTGTTCTCAACAAACATTATATTGGCGCCATGGCGCGCGTTTCCGTGCAAGCCTCCTTGCGCGCGCGTCGGTGGACGCCGGAGCCACACAGTGAAAGCTAGCGCCGGAATATGCAACCCGCGCACCCGATCCAGTCCACTCATCCGGCCACACTCGTTCCGTCAACCTCGGCTCCGGTCTCCGCTCTTTCTACATCGGCGGTGCACGTTGCGCGATTGATGCGGGTCGGGGCTTCCCGCCGTCCTCTCCTCCCTCGGTGGACTAACACACCGGCGGCGGCATGGGGGGCGGCATGATGGGTGGCGGCTGGGGTGGCAACATGGGTGGCATGGGGGGGCGGTGCTGTGCGAAAAGCCACCTCCACGAGGAGTTCCGTCGGAAAACACAAATGCATGCTACTAATGTGCGGTGGAGTTACTGTACATGTAGTACACTCGGACTAATTGACTTCAGACTTGGACTCGGGCCGACGTGCACGTGGGTGGTAGTAGCGAAAAGCCACCTACGAGTTCCGTCGGAAAACACAAATGGAGACTTTCCCTAGAATCGAATGTGGATGCTTCGCGATTGATTCATGACGACATGTTGATGAGTTTACCCGGCCCAGATCCTACCGCGACTTCGCGCCATTGTCCGCGGGCGGGCAATCACCGGCGGCACGCTCGCGTCACACGAACTGACGGCTGGAGCGCCCGAGGGGCGGCTCCACAGCACTTCTCACCTCTCAGGGTGTTCGTCAATAGGTCGCCGTGAGGAACACGGCTCTAGAGGAACGAAGCCGTGTCACCTGAAGAATCTTCACAGCGACTCTTCACAGCGACCCTTCACTCGAGGGGCGGGGGCTCGTCGTCGGAGATGACTCTTCACAGCGACTCTTCACAGCGACCCTTCACTCGAGGGGCGGGGGCTCGTCGTCGGAGATGGCCCCGCCTTCTTGAGGTGGCAGCTGAGCCACCCCCTTAGCCTTCTGCACGAGGGGCTCCGACTTGGGAGAAGAATCCAAATGAACGGGCTCCAACGGGAACGGTCCATACAACACGTCACTCTTATGATCAGCGTCCCCATTGAAGCGAAGGCAGGTGCCCACAGCCTTGGCGCCCTTCCCCACAGCCTTGGCGCCGTCCACCGTTGCCGCTCCGATGGCCTTGATGCCCTCGACAGACTGCGTGCCGATGAAGACGGCGCCATCTCCGATCGCCTTGACGCCGCCCACGGTGGCCGCCACGCCCGCATCGACGTGTTTGCCGATGGCCCCATCCGACTTTTTATGCGGCCCGGCGCGCATGATGAGTTTGAACTCCGAAACGCCGATCTCTCCTTCCTTATTACGAAGCCAGATCATGGCGTCCGCGGCCATCATCATGTCATCGACGGTCTTGTCGTCGAGGCCCTTGTCGTACACGCCCCGGATGTACGCCCTCATCTCGGCGGCATCGATGCTGCCGCTCTGGTTTGTGTCCACCGTGGCAAACGCCGCCTCTAGCCCCGCATCCGACTTGTCGACGCCCTCGCCAAAGACGGCTTGGAAGCCCGCAGTCACGCCCGTCTTCTCGAGCCCTGTGGCCACGAGGGCGCCGGTGGCCTTGGCACCGTGGACCGTGGCCGAACCGACGACCTTGGCACCCTCAAGGCTCTTCTGGCCCACAAAGGTGGCGCCATCCACCGTCGCCGTGCCGACAGCCTTGGCGCCGTCCACCGTGGCCGCGCCGGCCTCGGCTATGTAAGGGCGACGGCTCAAGGGCGACGTGAGCTTGGCGCCAATCTTGCCGCCGCTCAGGGTCCCAGCGCCGATGGCCTTGACGCCGATTCCAACTGCCTTGACGCCGTCGAACGTGGCGGTTCCGACGGCCTTGATGCTCTCAACGGACTGCTCGACGACCTTTTGACGCCGGAAGATCTTTGACGCCGGCTTGGGTTCCAGGAGAACCGGCGCAGGTTCTGGCTCCGGCCCTGGCTCGGCGAAGACAGCTGCTGAAAACTGGGCGTGCATGTGAAGGATGATTTTAAAGAACCATTTCGGGATTTTGCGAATGCATGTAAGTCAGTTTTGTCGCGTTCCCCACGCGCGCGCTCACCCCGGTCAATTCGCATCATGCGTTCATGCCCCGAGACACACACGATCACGAATACAGGTACAATATCCCTGATTAATCCCTGATCCAAGTTCACACAGCACCATCAAGGGAGCACCATCGCACGAGGTACCGCCAACCGCTACACACCAAGTAGGTCACTTTTGACCCACATTTCACAGCCAATGGTTAACGAACCCCACAATTCTCACGCCACCGCGATCGCCACCAAACCCACGTCGAACTTCGCAAGCGCGCGGCTTCTTCATCATGGCGAAGGTGGCAGTAGTGCTCGTGATGAGCGCGCTCGTCTCGTCGGCGCACACGTTCCCCATCGCTTCGGCAGCAGCCAGCAAGCTGCGACAATCACTCACGCGCGGTCGGGCACTCGTCGTGGAAGTGACACAGCAGAGGGATTCCGAGGCCTGGAAACTCGACGTGACCGAGCTGTCGGCGCGGCTGCGGGACGCAGGTGCGACGGCGCTCCTGGTCCCACCGCATTTGCTCGAGGCGGTACTGGAAGAGCAGGCCACCGCCAAGGGCAATTTCCCTGAGCCGCTCCCAGTGCTCTGCACCATCGATGCGTCCGACGCGACGACGACGAGCGGCTCCACGGACGCACTCGGCGCGATGAGCAGCGGCCGAGCTGCTGGCGTGGCCGTGCGCCATGCTGGCGAGCCCACCGTGGGACTCGCGTACGTGGCACGCATGACGGAGGACGCTGGGCTACCCCTCGTCGTCATCGCCTTGGATGAGTTCGCGCACGCGGCTGCGGTGGCGGCGGGCGCCGCCGCGGTCGTCTGCGACTACCAAATCGAGTCGTGTGCGAGCGCCTCGGCGGTTGGCGCCTCGGCGGTTGGGACGGCCGACGGGTCGACGGCGGTGAGTGCCTCCACGGAGGGATCGGCGGCGGCGGCGGGCGCAGCTCCAGTGCTCTTGGGCGCGTGGGGAGGGGACGAGGAGGAGATGTACGTGCTGCTCCTAATTGCGACGGATGGCCTCTGATCGGATCGGATGACCTCTGATTGCCTCTGAGGACCTCCGAGGACCTCTGAGGACCTCTGATTGCCTCTGAGGACCTCTGATTGCCTCTGAGGACCTCTGATGACCTCTGATTGCCTCCCTCATCAGGTACGATCTGCGCGACGCTGGGTTTGAGCCGATGCTGTTGATCGATGGGTGCCTGGGCGAGATCGGTGCGAGCTGATTACCTCTGATTACCTCTGATGGCCTCTGATCGGGCAAGAGGTGCTTGGCTGCGTGCGTGAGAGTGTTGTTACCACTGGAGAGTATTGGCACCACTGAGTCTTTCCGCGTGCTTCTGATGGCCTCTGCTTTGCTGCCCGGCAGGTGTGAACATGGGCTGGTGTGAATCGCGAGTGAAGCTGTTCCGTAGCAAGGCGTCTCGGCAGTGGGGTGGCTCGATGTTCGGTGCCACCTCTCAGGACTCGACCCCGGCCCAGCGCAACCCACGCCTGTGGGCACAGTCGCAGCGCCAGGCACGCGAGATGATGGATCACAGCGCGAGGTCGCGGGAGCTGCCACCTCCGAAGCTCAAGAGGAACACGGTGCTGGGAGGCCGCTAGGACGTCTCCGCTCGGTTGCGTACAATGTAGACCTCAAACTTACTTACTTTGGAAATTCCGCGTCGCGACGTTTTCCCCAACCCCGCGCGCCTTTTCCGAAGGCACGCGCGCGGCGCGCGTGCTTTTGGAATGGGCGTGCCTGCCTTCTACCGCTGGCTGGCCGACAAGTACCCGAAGATCGTCGTCGATTGCATCGAGGACGACCCGGCCCACGGGCCGGTCGACGCGAGCCAGCCGAATCCGAACGGCCACGAGTTCGACTGCCTCTACCTCGACATGAACGGCATCATCCACCCGTGCGCGCGCCCCGAGGGCCGGCCGCCGCCCGCGACGCACGAGGAGATGTACGCGGCGATCTTCAAGTACATTGATCGCATCTTCTCGGTCGTGCGGCCGCGCAAGCTCCTCTTCATGGCCATCGACGGGCCAGCGCCACGCGCCAAGATGAACCAGCAGCGCACGCGGCGGTTCAAAGCGGCCAAGGAGCGCGCCGACAAGGCGGCCGAGACGCTTGCGCTGCGTGCGGAGCTTACGGCGCAGGGGCGCGTGCCGCCGCCGCCTTCGGACAAGACTCCCTTTGATTCGAACGTCATCACGCCCGGGACTCGGTTCATGGCCGACCTCGCCCACTGGCTCCGGTTCTACATCCAGCAACGACTGCACTCCGATCCGGGCTTCGAGGGCATTCGGGTGATCCTGTCGGACGCGTCGGTGCCAGGCGAGGGCGAGCACAAGATCATGGAGCACATCCGTCGGCAGCGGGCCCTTCCGGGGTACGAGGCCGCCACGCGCCACGCGTGCCCGGCTGCGGCTCGCATGCAAGTGCTCACCACGGCGCCGTCTCTCCCTGATTAGGTACGAGGCCGACACGCGCCACGTCATCCATGGGCTCGATGCCGATCTGATCATGCTCGCACTCGCGACTCATGAGCCGGTACGCCGAGTGCATGCTGAGGACCTGCCTTGCATGCAACTGCTCACCACAGCGCTGAGGACCTGCCTCGCATGCAACTGCTCACCACAGCGCGCGCTCTTCCCCACTCCCCACTCCCCACAGCACTTTTCAATCCTGCGCGAGGTCGTGCTCGACCGGAAGGCGCAGGAGAAGCAGAAGGAGAAGATCGCCAACGGCCACGTGCCCGGCCCGACGCCCCTCCAATTCCTGCACGTGTGGACGCTGCGTGAGTACCTGCAGCGCGAGTACTTCGAGGGGGTCGACTGGAGCCTGGTGCCTGCTTGATGACCTCCTTGATGACCTCCTCGATGACCTCCTGATGACCTCCTGATGACCTCCTTGATGACCTCGTGATGACCTCGTGATGACCTCCTGATGACCTCCTGATGACCTCCCTGGGGTGGACTGGAGCCTGGTGCCTGGGGGGCTTCGACCTCGAGCCCAAGCCCTTGCATGCATGCGCTCACCACGGCGCCTCCCTCTTCCCCACAGGTGCCCGGGGGCTTCGACCTCGAGCGCGTCATCGACGATTTCGTCTTCCTCTGCTTCTTTGTGGGGAACGACTTCCTTCCACATATCCCGGCGCTCGAAATCCGCGACGGCGCGATCGATATGCTCATCTACTCTTACAAGGCGTTGCTGCCCTCCCTCGGCGGCTACATCTCGGACGCGGGCCGCGTCCACCTGCCGCGGGCGGAGGCCGTGCTGCGCGAGGTGGCGCAGTTCGAGGAGGAGGTCTTCGAGCGCTCACGACGGCGCGAGGAGGGGCGAGCTCGCGCGCAGGCGGCACGCACGATGCAGGAGGGCGGGCAGGTGGCCCCGGGTGCCTTCGGGTCGCTCTACCCGCCGCGTGATAACGGCCAGAAGCTCCTGTGGAATGCGATGAAGGCCTTCGCCGATGCGGCCGTGATGGACGCCGTACTGCCCATCCCGGCTTCGTCCATTTCGTCCGGCTTCCACAAGGCGTCCTTCCACTTATACCTGACGCTGCTCAACCTGCACGACGCCTCGCAGCCCGACGGCTCCTTTTTGGTCAAATGCAAGCGCGCGCCGCGCAAAAAGGGCGCTGACGAAGCCGGCTTCGTCGAGCATGCGAACGGTCTGCTAGGCGCCGAAGGGGTCGGTGCGGAGGGGGGGGAGGCGTCGGTAGAGTGCACTGTGGACGACTTCAACATGAGGCTCGCGCTGCGCCTGGAGAAGCTTGAGGAGGCGGCAGCGTCGCAGCCCGATGTGGTGCGTCACGCTGATGAGCACTCATGAGCGCTGATGAGCACTGATGAGCACTGATGAGCACTGATGAGCACTGATGAGCACTGTCCATCAGGTGCGGTACGGCGAGAGCGGCTGGAAGGAACGTTACTATGCGCACAAGCTGCAGGTGCACAAGGGGGATGAGGCGATGAAGCGCTATGTCGTCGGGTGCTATGTGCAAGGCCTCTGCTGGACCCTAATGTACTATTACCAAGGGGTGCAGGACTGGGGCTGGTTCTATCCCTTCCACTACGCGCCGTGTGCCTCTGATATCATCGGGTATGCGCCCTCACTGCCTATGCCCTCGCTGCCCTGTGCCCTATGCCTTGTGCCCTAGGCCCTCGCTGCCCTGTGCCCTATGCCTTGTGCCCTAGGCCCTCGCTGCCCTAGGCCCTCGCCATGCCCTCGCTGCCCTATGCCCTATGCCCTCGCCATGCCCTCGCCAGTGAGAACACCAGCTGCCCTCCTGAGCATGCCAGTGCTCACCACGGCGCCCTCGCTTCCCCACAGGCTCCACGAGTTTGCCGGCGGCCAGTTCACACTCGGAGCGCCGTTCACACCCTTCCAGCAGCTCATGGCGGTCTTCCCACCGTCCTCCGGCCATGCACTGCCGGAGAGCTACCGCACCCTCATGGTGATTGCGCCTGATTGCGCCCCTCATCCTGCGCCCCTGATTGCGCCTGATTGCGTCTGATTGCGTCTGATTGCGCCGCATCCTGATTGCGCCCCTCATCCTGCAGGTGCACCCCGCCTCGCCCATCATCGACTTCTACCCCATCGACTTCCGGATGGACCTCAACGGCAAAAAGTTCTTCTGGCAGGCGATCGCGCTCCTCCCCTTCATCGACGCCGCACGGCTGCGCGCCTCGCTCGCGCCGCTCGACACGACGCTCGAGGCCGAGGAGGCGCGACGAAACTCATTCGGGGCCGAGCTCCTCTTTGCGAGGGCTTCGTCACCGCTGGGCGCGCTCATCGTCGCTGCGACCGCTCACCACGGCGCTGCGAGCGCGGGAGCGCCGTGTCGAGCGCCACTCGACATCAGCCCGTACGTGCCGGGCTTTGGTGGCGCGCTGTCGTGGGCCGGTACGGTCGCCGATGGACCAATGATGACCGCTGATGACCGCTGATGACCGCTGATGACCGCTGATGACCGCTGATGACCGCGTGGGGTGGGCCGGGCTCCCCACTCCCCGCGCATGCAAGTGCTCACCACGGCGCCATCGCCCCCCTCCCCCCACAGGTGACCGCGTGGGGTCGGCGGGCTCCCCGCTCCCCGCGCCGATCGGCGGCGACGCGTACGGGCTAGCGCCCTTGAAGGAATCCACGGTCGCTGGTGCGGAGTACACGCCTCCGGCCTACGTGACGCACGTGCCTCGACTGCTGCCGACGATCCACCTGCCGCCGATCGTGCTGCAGCCGCATGATCGCTGCCAGCTCTCGCGTGACTCCGAGGCGGCGTGCCGCTCCCTCGCCGCCCGCCTCGCGACCTATGGTCCGGGCAGCGCGGTACCCGTCGCGGTGGGCGGGCGTGGCGGCGGACCGCGCTACGGCGGAGGCGGCGGAGGCGGCGGCGGCGGAGGCGGCGGCGGCGGCGGCGGCGGAGGCGGCGGAGGCGGCGGAGGCGGAGGCAGAGGCGGACGTGGAGGCGGCGCTCACGCCGTTGGCCACGCGGTGGCTCTGCAGGGCGGCTATTCACAGCAGGGCCACGCGGGGCTGCCGCCGCAACGGCACCGCTCGGCGCCGATGCCGCTCGGTGCACGACGATAGGGATGCTTACATGCATCCCCATTGGAGGTGAGTGGAGGCGAGGTGTCGGGTGGAGCGAGGGTGGGCAGAAAGTGGCCAATGCGGTGAGCAGAAACAGGCAAACGAAAGAGGGAGTTGCGGCTCTGCACTGTGCCGCTTCTGCCTCATATGATGTAATACTCGGTCGCGTCGGTTTCGCGTATCCACCGTTTGCGCGTTCATGTGCGTTGGCTCCCGTTTTCCTTTCACAAGCGCCGTTTTTTCCTTTCACACCATCGTCCTGCTGCTCTTTAAGACGTGTTTCGCGATGCCGATTCAGCCGTGCCACTGCTTCTCCATGTGCACCGTAGATGAGGCACGCCAATTCCATCGCAACCTGCCCGGGCCCATAAACCGCAGTAGCCCGTGGGCAGGCTACCTCAACGCCGTGTATGGCACCGAGGCTCGGCTGCCATGGCCATTCGATCTGCGTTCTCTCACCATGTTTTATCACAACGACCGGCGCTGGAGTTCACGCCATCCAACGACAGAATGGCCGATGGCGACGTGCGCGCGGCGAGCACAGCCCGAGAGTAGGGGCCTGAGTTGGAATGGCCCGACGACGACAGTGTGTCCCTCCCACATATGCGCTCGCTGGACTGTGCCGCCGCCGCTGCCCGAGGCCGCTTACTCGGCGTCCGCTCTCCTCCCTCCGATGATCCTACTGCCCGAAATCGGCAGGCAACCGCCAGACATCACCACGGCTGGCGCCTACTGGCCACTGCAGCCGGCGGCCCTTGGCGGGTACGCCGCCGCCGACGGGGCCGAGAGTAGCTCGCCGAACTCGTCCGTGCCGACGGCGAGCTTAACGCCCTCTCGAGTACAATGGGCCGCGACGCGATCTGGAGGCTGGGTCGAGGTGCTGCGGGAGCCCTCCGGCCTCGAAGGCCAGGCCGGGTACGGCTGCTGGTTCACGCCGGCGAGTGGCACAGGTGTGTGCTGGGTCCACGTGGATTGATGGCTATTGATTGCTTTTGATTGGTTAACACCGGCGAGCGGCACCACAGGTGTGTGTGGGTCCAGATTGATTGCTACTTTTCGTTGATTGATGGCTACTAATGGCTACTGATTACTCTCTCGGTTGCTTGTGATTGCTATCGACTGCTATTGATCGGTTCACCCCTGCGACCGGCGCAGGCATTTGGGTCAACGTGGGGCGCACCTGGGCAGTCGCGACCAAGCCGGAGCTATACCTGCCGTGGTCCGAGGGAGACCTCGTCGGCCGTTGGCTTTCCAAATTTGGGTTTCCACAGCGGCGTCTCGTCGAGGATCGAGATTTCGAGCTCAGCGTGAGCATCTGCCGCGCACACGCGGCCGCCGAGGCGCTCAAGACGGCGCGAGGCGGCGCGCTGAAGACCGATCGATGCGAGGCGGAGTGGTTGTTGCGCCGCCGCCCTCCGAATGCGTCTGCGGCGGCGAGGAGGCCGACACCTTCCGTTTCGTCACCTTCCGTTTCGTCACCTTCCGTTTCGTCACCTTCCGTTTCGTCATCTTCTGTTTCGTCACCTTCTGTTTCGTCACCTTCCGTTTCGTCACCTTCCGTTTCGTCACCTTCTGTTTCTGCGCTGAGGCCGTTGCCTTCAGGGCCGCCGCTGGCCACGCTCCCTTCAGGCCCTTGTATGATGGCAGGTCATCAGTGGTCGTCAGTGGCAGGACATCAGTGGTCATCAGTGCTCTCCTCGGGCCCTATGAT
The DNA here is from genome assembly GCA_001275005.1 of Chrysochromulina tobinii. NCBI lineage: Eukaryota > Haptophyta > Prymnesiales > Chrysochromulinaceae > Chrysochromulina > Chrysochromulina tobinii. Next base: position 9,739 of record JWZX01003385.1, read on the forward strand.
AGGAGTGGTCGGCTCGTCGCAAAGCCCGCAGCATGCATGGAACCCGTTGCGCTACCGCCTCGTGCCGCATGCAATGTGCCGGCTGCACGATACGTGCCGCTGCACGCTCGCGGCTGCCGCGGCGGCATCGGACCCTAGTGCTCTTCCGCGACGCGCCCGGGACGGCGCTCAGCACGACGCGGCGCCCGCCAGTCAGCCCACGGGGCATCCGCTCAACACGACGCGCTCGGAGGCTCTCTCGGGGGACGCTCATTGGCTCGGCTATCCCGAGATATTCCCATTTATGGCATACGAACTTGGCCTCGACAGCGTCCAGATTGGGCCGATCGCAGGCGGGGCGTACCGAGGCGACGCCTCTGTGAACGGCCAAGGCGACGCCTCGGTGAGTGGCAGGGCTGCTAGTGCTAGTGCTGACAGTGCTGCTAGTGGCAGTGCTGCTAAAGCCGGTAGTGCTGGGAGTGCTGGTCCGGCTGCAGGAGCGGGCGGGCAATTAGGGCAATTAGAGCAATTAGGGCAGTTAGGTCAGTTAGGTCAGTTAGGTCCGGCTGCAGGAGCAGGCGGGCATGGCAGCCGCCGAGCTCGCCCTCTCTCGAGCGCAGCGCGTCCGCTCCCGCCCCCAGGCACCCCAGGCTGGCGGGCGGAGATTGTGATCACGACGGCTGCATGCATGGGGGCGCCCGTTAGGCGCATGCCCAAACTTGGCTGGCGGACTTGCTTGGATGGTTGGGTGGAGGTGCGAGCGGGCTACTTGGGCGACGATGCGAGCGGGTCCACGGTGGCTGGCCATCCCAACATGCATCACAATCGCGGGCGGCGAGAGAGCGGTGATGGCACGCGCCGTCAAGTGGGCGCCGTCGCGGGCGCTGGGCGTGCGTGTGACTGTGACCAAACCGCCCGCCTCCTCAACTGCGATGGCGCCCACTGGAGCTGCCGGCCCTATTGCAGGGCGCCACACCAGTCTGACAGCGCTCGCCGCCAGATGCTGTGCTCCCGCGGGGATTGTGCCGGGTGCCAGTTCTGCGCGGCGCCTCGGGGCGTACTTCCGGTTTGATACCGACGGTCTGCGGACTGCGCAGTCGGCGCTCTGGATCGTTCTACGTTCACATCTGCAGCCGCTCACGGTTTGCGGAAACCGCAAGCTCACAGCCGTTTCACACAGGGCAGTAACCATGTGTTAGAAATCACACACATTCACATTCACACGTGTGTCGTGTTCTCTGTGGCCATCCGCTGGACATCTTCCTGTTTGTGCAGAAGCATCTTCTTGGGCGTTTCCAGCATGCTCCGATTACAATTGTGTCAGATAATTCACACCAATGGTTTAACCATTCACAATCAGAAAAATTTCTCGATGCGACGCCTGTGAAGTCCACCTCGTCGGGGACGATGAGCGATCTGCTGCGTCTCTCTGGCGACGGCTCCGGCACTCGTTGGGGCTTCAGGAGCGACGAAGAAGTGCGAGCCGGACCTGAAGATCATCGTGAGCCTGGGACTCCGAATCCCGTACCGGCGCGCTCACCTGAGAGGCCCATGCCGCCCGATCCTGAGTACGGCACCTCCGACTACTGGGAGAGGCGGTATGCTGAGCGCGTGGACGAGCAGACCTTCGAGTGGTATGGCAGCTTCGTCGCCCTCGAGGACGCGATCGTCGCCGCGTTGCCCTCGACCAAGGCTCTCATCCTGCACGTCGGCAACGGCAACAGCGCGCTGCCCGAGCGGCTCTGGGCGTGCGGGTACACGTGGCAGCACGCGAGTGACATCTCCCAAAGTGTACACCCAGCATGCGAGTGCTCACCACGGCGCGACTCTCGCTTTCCCCACAGGTACAAGTGGCAGCACGCGAGTGACATCTCGCCCACGGTGATTTCTCGTATGGCCGAGCGGACGAGGGACTGCGAGGGACTGCACTGGGCAGTGGAGGACGCGACTTGCATGCCGCACGCCATGGAGACGTTCGACGCCATCATCGATAAGGGCACGTACGATGCGCTCGCGACCGGATCGTACCGCGAGAGGGCGTTGGTCTCCGAGGCGAGCTTGCATGCAGATTGCGACTGATGAGCACTGATGGCCTCCCTCATCAGGCGTGGCGGGTGCTCCGAGGCGAGCTTGCATGCTGATTGCGAGTGATGAGCACTGATGGCCTCCCTCATCAGGCGTGGCGGGTGCTCCGAGGCGAGCTTGCATGCAGATTGCGACTCATGAGCACTGATGGCCTCCCTCATCAGGCGTGGCGGGTGCTCCGAGGCGAGCTTGCATGCTGATTGCGACTGATGAGCACTGATGGCCTCCCTCATCAGGCGTGGCGGGTGCTCCGGACGGGTGGCGTATACATCCTGATCTCATCACTCGAGTCGACGGAGCTAGCCCTCGGTCCGCCTGCGTGGAGGCAAGGCGAGTGGCACGTGTCCAAGAGCAGAGTCGAGACGGGCATGGGGCGCAGGTGCTTCGTCTTTCGCGCCATCAAGCGTCAAGGTACCACCGACGCGAGCTTGCATGCTGATTGCGACTGATGAGCACTGATGGCCTGTTCCATCAAGCGTCAAGGCACCACCGACGCGCAGCGAGAACAGGAAGTCAGCGCCACATAGAGCGATCCATTTTTGGAGTCGGGTTTGGGGCACGCGCTGTGTTGGCTGCGTGGCAGGCTGCTGCGGGCCGCTGCGGACGCCGCCGACGCCGAAACCGACGACGAAACCGACGAAGCTGACGAAACCGACGAAGCTGACGAAACTATGCGGGCTGCTGCAGACGCCGCCGACGAGCCCTCGGAAGAGCAGTCGGAGCAGTTAGAACGCCTCCAAGCAGAGAGCCCTCACGCGGAGCGCCGTCACGAGCGCGTGGAGCGCCGTCACGAGCACGCGGAGCGATGGTTCAAGGAGGCGCGCACGGCGCGGCTTGCGGCCGAAGAGGTGCTGCGCACGGCGAACGAAGTGCTCGTCGCCAAGCTGAGCGAAGCCGCCGCCGGCGCCGCTGGCTGCCGCATGTCGGTAGTTGACAGTGGAATCCTCGGCTCTGCAAGTCTCCCCGTCACGTGGAAACTCTCACACTCAACAAAAGGAAAAACCTGCGGATTGAAGTGCCCAAAACGGCGGCCGGAGAAGTTTGTGGCGGCGATTTCTCCTCGCCGTCGTCTCCTCTGCGCTCGCTCGAGCAATATGCTCGCTCTCGCCGCGTTCGCTGCCGCGGCGCTACGACCTTCGGCCAGTCCGCAGCACTTCTCACGACGCGCTGCGGCTGCGATGGCCGGGCTCGGCCCCATGCTGCTGCCATCTCAAGGTGCGCGCGCGCTCGAGGAGACCGTGCGAATGCCGGGGCTCAACGGCCCCGGCAAGAGCAAGACCTTCTTCTCCGATTTCGAGTTGAGCGCGACTGGCTTGCAGTTCAAAGATTACAAGCTCGGGGCTGGCGCCGCGCCAAAGGTCGGCGACAAGGTGAGCCTCGAGTGGACGGGCGTCACCGTAGGCTACCAGGGGCGGTACTTTGAGACGCGGAATAAGCCCAAGGGCGGGGCGTTTGCCGACGACGGTTTCCTGCAAGAGCCGCTCGCGTTCACGGTCGGGGGCGGCACGGTGATACCGGCGATCGACGAGGCGGTGCGAGGGATGGCGTTGGGCGGCATCAGGCGGATCATCGTCCCCGAGGAGATTGGGTACCCCGCTGACGGCTGGAAGAGGGTCGGCCCGAAGCCCTCGACGTTCAGCGGCCAGCGCGCGCTCGACTTTGTGCTCGCGTCCAAGGACTCGATGATGGACAAGACGCTCATGTTCGACCTGAAGCTTACAAGTGTGCGGCCGGCGGGGGTCCGCTGACGCTGGAGAGTGGAGACACACTTGATAATGTAGGTGAGCCTTCGATAGTTCGGTCCAGCTCTGGTTTGGATATAGTTTCTCAAATACCTTGCTCGCAGTCGCGTCGCGCGTTTGAGGCCGTCGTGGCCTCTTTAGCGGAGCCGACGCCTTTCATCATTGTCGCTTTGAGACGTGAATGTACAATGTGGTGTGCGCTGGGGGGACCGCGACGAAACTGACTGACTGTCTGTGAGCGCGGGGAGACCGCGACAAAACTGTCTGAGTGACTGACGGAATCTGTTAGCTGAAACTTGGAAAACTTGAGGAGGAAGACGTTTCATTCCGGGTCGTTTCGTTCGCACGAAGTCCGACCGCGCGTGCGAGAGGTTCGCGCAGTCGGCCCTCGCCCCGAAGATGGCGGCCTCCCCCATTTTGGTCAAGGAAGCTTTTGGGGTCAAGGTCCCGCGCCCTCGCGTGCTGCAATACTCCCCACCGTTACCCTTTGAGCGTGACAAGGCCGTGCCATTCGATACGAGCTTCTCGCCGGTTGGCATCATGGCCGACCTTGCCTCCATCCCTCCCGCGTACGGCCACAAGAACCTCCTGAAGGCGTGGGAGCACGGGGAGCATGCACGCCAGCAGCACTCGCCGCGACCTGGCTTGCCAGCCGTGCCTTCGACGCATGCGCCGCTCAAGCCCATCCGCCGCCTCGACTTTGGCGCCGACAGGCGGAGCATCGGCCTGCTGCAGGTGCGAGTGCCGTCGTCGTCAGAGGGCAGTGGTTACCCGGCGAAGCGTCCTTTCAGCCCGCCTATGCACCTCAAGCATCTCTTCGTGATGCCGCACTATTCACCGGAGCTGCGCGCCGGCGACGCCCCGCCCTCGCCTCGCCTCTACCTGCCACCGCCAACGCCTCCCCAGTATGGCGTGCCGGTATCGAAACGCAAGCACTCGTCGCAACGGATGGCGATTCCACACGAAGGCGGCAGCGTCGGGACCACGGGGGTGGCCTCGGCCCCACTCCTCACGGCCCACTACACGGGCAACTACACGCTCTCGTCGTCCCCTTCGCTGCCCATGCTACTGCCCTCAGGCCCGCGAAACGCCCCCAGTGGAAACGCCGCCTCCCCTCCTCCCCCCCAAGTTTCGTCACCGTATGGAGGACCCGAGCTCCCGAGGGCCGCGTGGTCCACCGGCGCCGTGGCGAGCACCGGTCGCAAGTTGACGCCCTCGTCGTCGCTGCCAGCGCTTCCACAGATCCATCCCAGAGCGCATGCCGATCCGACCCAAATTAGGCAAGACGCGTCTTCTGCTCTGGGCCGACCCAAATTAGGCAAGACGCGTGGAGAGGCTACGATGATGGCCACCGAGGCCACCGCCATGACGGAGGCGGATCTCGCCGCGATCTCGCCGCGATCTCGAGGCGATCTCGCCGCGATCCGGCTGCAGGCGGTGCGGCGGGGGCAAGTGGCGCGACGCCGCGCTGTGGTGAGCACTCGAGCGACTCAGCAGCACCTCGCCGCTGCGGCAGAGAAGTATGATCCAAATATGGGACGGCTGCCTAATATGGGACGTCCAGCGCTGTGGGAGGCTCGAGATTCCCACAGCGTCGATGAGACCTCTGCGCGCCACCTCGCGGCCATCAAGCTGCAGGCCGCACGTCGCGGGCACGCGCAGCGATGCAAGCTGCATGCGGCGCGCCCAGCCCTGCATGACGCGCCCGTCGCGGCGCATGCAAGTGCCCGGCACGGCGCACCGACGGCCTCCGCGAGTGTGAACGTGAGTGTGAACCCCATCGGCTGGGTGCGCGAGATGGTGGCGCCATTCGCTTGGGTGGTCTCGGATGCGCGCATTGGCCGACTGGAGCACATGGCGGCGGGGGGGGGGCTGACCGTTGAAGAGCGTGCTGAACTCCTGGAGGCCGCGCGCACGATGCAGGCCATCCAGCGCAATGAGCGGAGCCAGGCCAGGGAGCACCGCCATCAGCCGTTGGGGGTGCCAACGGCCGCCCACGACGGCGCCCTGCTCCCGGATCGGCGTGCCAAGGGAGGCGCCCACCACGGCGCCAGCAAGGGCGCGCAGCACGGCGCGATGAAGGGAAGGAGGGAGGTGCGACGCGCCGTGGTGGGCGAACCGCCGCTGGGCGCTGCGACGGGCGCGACGACGGCGGAGGCGGCGGCGGTGCCGAAGCGGGCCGCGGACAAAGGCGCGAAGGACATCGCGGCTGCTGCTGCCCAAGACGGCGCCCAAGAGGCCAGGGTGTCCAAGGGCGCGCCCAAGACGGCGCCCAAGGCGGCGTCGGGAGCGGCGCCGAGCGCGGCGAAGGCGGCGTCCAGGGGCGCGCCCAAGACGGCGCCTCGAGGTGCGTCGGCAGCGACGGCGACGGCGGCGGCCATGGGCGCCGTCTTGGGCGCGGACGTCTCGAATGGGTTTGCAAGCAGCTTGGGACGCCACTTTTATGCCGTCAATGTGGATGCGGTCGTGGCGCATGCGGTCCACGAGGTTCTCGACTCCGTCGTGAGCTTGGGCATCGACGAGCACGCGAGCGCCGTCGCGGGCGCAGCCTTGGCGCCGAGCGTGGCGAAGCCGGCGTCCAAGGCCGCGTCCAAGACGGCGCCCAAGGCGGCGCCCAGCGCGGTGCCGAGCGCGGCGAAGCCGGCATCCCATGCCGCTCCCAAGACGGCGCCTAGAGCGGCGCCCAGCGCGGCGCCGAGCGCGGTGCCGAGCGCGGCGCCGAGTGCGGCGCCGAGTGCGGCGCCGAGTGCGGCCAAGTCGGAGGCGGAGGTGGCGGCGGAGGCGTCGGCGAAGGCGGAGCAAGAAGCGGCCGAGAAGGCCACGATCGCCATCCAAGCGCGCGTGCGCTCGAGCTTCGTCGCCAACGGCTATCGCAACGAGCTCAAAGCGCGCCGCGCGGCTGCCACGATCATGCAGGCCTCCTACCGTGGGCACACCGGCCGATCCGCAGCGGCCAAGCAGCTGCGTGTGGAGGCGCATGCGGCGGCGCTGGTACAGGCCCTCGTGCGCGGTCGCTCGGAGAGAAAGGTGCAGAAGCTCGCGGTAGCCGCCTCCGAGCCCTCCTCCGCCGAGCCCGCAGCAGCAAAGCCCGCAAAGCCCGTCATCTCCGAGTCATCTCCGAGTTTAGTCATCTCCGAGCCCACCTCCGCCGAGCCCGCAGCTGCAAAGCCCGCAAAGCCCGTCATCTCCGAGTCATCTCCGAGTTTAGTCATCTCCGAGCCCACCTCCGCCGAGCCCGCAGCTGCAAAGCCCGCAAAGCCCGTCATCTCCGAGTCATCTCCGAGTTTAGTCATCTCCGAGCCCACCGCCGTCGACCTCGTCACCCCCAAGCCCGACAGCACTGATACCACCGCCTTGGAGAACGCCCCTGCTGATACTACCGCCGCCAAGCTCTCCATCAGCAAGCGGGGCACCACCGCGCCCACCTCCGCCGAGCCCGTCATCGAAGCTGGCGTCGGACGACCTTCGGCGCCATCGGAGCCTTGGTGGCACCAAACCATGGTGGCAAAGGGCTTGGTGTCGCGACCGCGGAGCGCGCCACTACGCGACCCCGCCGCGCGTGAGGCGAACCTCTTGGCAGCCTCGCGCGCGTTGACGCTTCTTGATAAGATGCGATCGCAGGACGTCGCAGAGGCCAGCCGCCAGAGGCCAGTAGGCACACTGGCTGTCGAGTACGATCCATCGCCGTGCAAGTGCCAACCGAACACTGCTTCGTCCAAGGGGCTGGGAGGTTCGTCGAGCCCGACCTCCTTCGTTGTAGAAGTGCCGAGAGTGTTCGTCGTCGACATGCCGAGAGACGCCAAGCCCGCGACTATCGGCGTGGTGGAACTCGCTCGAGCAGTCCGGGACTCCAAGCCGGCGCCCAAGCCGCCGTCCAGGCCAAGCTCAGCAGTGAGCATCTCATCAAGCATCTCAGCAGCAAGCATCTATGCGCACATGAAGCACCGCGAGAACTCCTACATGGGCCTGCGCACCGAGATCTCCCTCGCGCGTGCACAAGCCGCGTTCAGCGGACGAGCACCGCCCAACTATAAGCCATGGCCTGGGCCAGCGCGGGCACGTCAGAGGCCCCCGAAGCCGGTCCAGCCACGCCCCAGCTCTGCAGTGCCACCGCGTCACGCGCGAGTTCGTCTACTTGCGTCTCATCTCTCTGACCTCGAGCGGCTCGAGACGATCCTCGATCGGACGCATGAGCGCAGCCTGAATCGACTCGAGCGTAAAGAGAAGGCACGACAGCAGATGGACGCGACCGCGCAAACGCAACCACTCCAACGGCCACTATCTTCCGGATCCGCACCATCGATCCAAGTGTCTCAGCGACCGTCTGACCCTGCAGCGACTCAGGCAGCGGATGGCGCCTTCCGTGCCGTGCGGGCCAGCCTCGACCAAAAGTTCCGCCGTGTCATCGACCTTTTCCGCGAAGTCGACGTGAACGACGACGGCGTGCTTAGCCGCGCCGAGCTCGCGGCGGTCTTCCAACGTGCGGGCCTCTCCGCGCATCACGTCGATCTGGACCTCATGTTCGCGACTCTCGACGCCAACACGGATGGAAAGGTCAGCTACGATGAGCTGCAGCGTGCGCTCCGAAAGGCACGATCGGACACCCAAGCCGCTTCAGAGGTTCGAAAGGCGCCGAAGGGCACGTCCCCACAGTCCCCACGCTCTCCGTCGCGAGCTGTTGCCGTACCGTCGCCAAAGCTGAGGCCCGTGCGCGAAGTGTACGCCACCTTTTCCGAGCTCGGCTGCGGAGCTCTAACCAAGTCGTCGCCAACGCTCAGCTACGGCTCCTCGTGCTCCTCGCCGTCAGCACCGCACGGCCGTGGCGCCGTGTCGGTCGATGCCTTCGCAGGCTTTCGAACCAAGGCCCCAACTCAGGTGCAGAAGCACAAGGGAGAGCCTCCTGTGGAAGAGCCTCCTCTGGTTGCGCGTACAGGGAGCGTACCAGTGGTCGGACGGAAGCTCTGGGGTGCGCTCAGTGCCTCGAAACTGCAAGGGGAAGGCAATGTCACTTCAAAGTACTCGTCGATTGGCCACACGGAGACGCCGCCATGTGCGCCGCTCGCATCTTCGTATCCTGAGGCCGCGGCTGCGGCTGCAGCGGCCGAACGCCGTCGGGAGATGATGCCCGACATGGCCGTAAACGCCTTCCTGAGTGCCGCTGCTGATGCCCAGGGACGGCAGCCGGATGGTACGTCGGAGACCGCCGAGGAACGAAGGGCTAAATATGCGCGCGCCGTCGAGGACGCGATCTATTCGGAGAAGATGATGCGCGCTTGGAAGGACGATATCATCACCAAGCTTGCCGTCATTCCGGCAGACTGGGGGTCGATTGTGAAAGGCGCGCTCGCGAGGGGGGCGAGATCACCTATTGCTCAGGCAGCCAGCCCTAGCGGCAGCCGAGCGCAATCACCTTCTGCTCATAGCTGAGGCAAGGGCTAAAAGGCAGCCAGCCCCTCGTGCAGCGAGTTATTTATAATGTTGATGAGTTCGCGCAGTTCGTGCGTGAACACGAGTCTCCGGACTGTCGGTCCCACGGACCTCGGGTTCGGCGCGCGACAGACGCGCACACCCCGGCGACCCCGCCGCGCGCCCAGTCTGGTGTCTGTGAGCGGTCTGCGTCTCTGAGCGCCGTCCGCCGATGAACCGCCGATCCCGATGGCGGATATGCACACCAATCACCATGATGCACACATTCATGGTGGTCCCGAGGCGAGTTTAAGACATGTAGGAATTTTTCCTAGGTCTCTCTTGTACAAGCATTCTGAGTGCTGGGCGAGGCCGCGCGGACGACGAGTGTGTTTGCCCGCAGCGCTCAGTACGGCGTTTGGAAACTTTTTGGCCGTAACGCACGCCACGCCCCACTTGTCCGAATCCCACCCTTTCCTAGGTCCAAAACACCGCGCGTGCAGACATGGCGGCTGTCGCTGCGAGGCTTGCGAAGCTGACTAGGAGGAGGGGTACTTCGCGTCCTGAAGGGGTCTCCTGGAATGTCTACAAGGCATTCACCAGGATCGACAGAGACGGCAGCGGCATCCTTGAATCGCACGAGATGGTGGCGTGCTTCGAGCAATTGGGTCGGGGCGTCACACAAAAGCAAGCTGATCGCTTGTGCAAAGAGTGCGGGCCGCTCGTCAATCAGAAGAAAGATCTCACGGATGGGGATGGGAATTGTAACGCAGTCGACGTGTTTGGCTTCGCCATGCTGCAGTCAATTATCGATGAATTCAAGCCGCCCGAGCCCTTTTTGAGGCACTCTATCATTTCTGATCTCGGTATCGTACGAGTCGACCCGGTTACAGGGTATGGTCGACCGCTGCCTTATCAAAAGGAGGTGCGCGAAGCCTACATGCACCCCATTGTCGTGTGGTCCGTCGCGGTCGTCATCGTTGGCAATTTCGTCGTCAACATCCTGGAGAAGGAGTACGACCCCAACCCCAGGATGTTAAAGTACGAGCCCCTTTGGGACGGCTTTGACACCGCGTTCAATGCCATCTTCCTTGTTGAGCTGCTCTGGAACTTGTACGGCTTCGGCTTTGGGAAGCGCTTCTGGTACAGCGGGTGGAACGTCTTCGACTTTGTTATCACCGCGGTGGGCGTGGTCCTGTTGTCGGGCGTCTCAGGCCCCATTTCTCAACTCAAGCTGCTGCGAGCGTTCCGCGTCTTCCGCCTCTTCAAGCGGATCAAGTCGCTGAACAAGATCGTCGTCTCGCTGCTCGGGTCCGTTCCGGGCGTCGCGAACGCCTTCGTGATCCTCTTCATCTTCTTCTGCATCTACTCCATTCTCGCCGTTGAGCTCTTCCGCGACTTTGGCATCAACGGTACGTACCAGGTGGACGATCTAGGCATAGGCGAGTGGCAGCCCGAAAGGCATATTCTGGATTCGCATACGCCACGCGGCTACACCCACGGCATTGAGTACTGGGGCCTGTACTCGCGATCGATGCTGACGCTCTTCCAGATCATGACGGGCGATTCTTGGGCGGAGGGAGTAGCAAGACCGATGACGTTCGGATTGTACCAGAAAAGCACCTTCACCGTGTCCTTCTTCATGGTGAGCTTCTTCATCCTGACGAACATGGTGCTCGCCAACGTCGTCGTCGCCGTGCTGCTCGACCAGTTTGTCGCGCCGCCCCCCGCGGGCCTGAAAGACAGCGAGGTGACTGACCTCATCGTGTTCATCAAGGAAACGGTGAAAGAGGTCAGGCACGGCGAAGGAGGCGAGAAGCGTCCAGAGCCGGAAGCGGAGGCGGAGCCCAGCTCCTTGGACACAGGATCATGCCCCGAATCCCCAACGCAAACGCGTCCTGAGTTTTCGAAGGATGAGCGAGTCGCGAAGCTGGTCGAGCGTATGGAGCAGTCCCTGCTGCGCACCGAGCGCACAGACCAGTCGCTCCATCGGCTTGAGTCTAAGCTAGAGCAGCTCTTCGGACGCAAGGGAGTCATCGTCGGTGTGGGAATTCTTCCGTCGAGCCGGCTCAACTCGACAAGGCCCCTCGATCCGCTTGAGGCATGACAAACGTGGACCGCCATACCAGAGTCGTCGAAGTTGAAGGCAAGCATTGAGCTCCGCGATGGGAGGCCACGGGCGCATCGATTGGCTTGGGCGCACGCACTGAGCGTTGATGTAGATGGCCGCGCCGGCTGCCTCCTAGACGCTTTGGGTGGTTCTGGATGCCTCAGGAGATCTGATCTTTTAGCCTGAGGACGTGGGAGCTGTGTACGGTATATGTGTGTATGAGCGGCATGTTTCTCGCCTGTGGATGCCCATCCAGTTGACTGCGCGTTGACGACGCACGCGTCGTTGATTTAAGCTGAATACAGTACACTCAACACTGAACTTGGCTAACCCAAATTGGCCCACCCGGCAAATTGACGAAATGACAAAACCGAGCGTCGACACATGCAGTGTCGACGGTGGTAGAGTGACAGCAATACCCACGGCGGCGAGCATGACGTCGACCGAACGGAGAGGAAGCAAGGCCATTCGCGAATACGCCATCGCAGTGGGCACGGGCGCGCTGTTTGGCGCTACAAACACAATCGTGGGTCATCCATTTGACACGGTCAAGACAAAGATGCAGGCGCAGAGGGGCTTTGGAGGCTCCGTGCATGAAGCTGTTCGCACCATCGTGGCCACAGACGGCTTGCGCGGTTTTTTCCATGGCTGCATACCTCCGATGTGGGGCTCGGCCGTTTATCGCTCCGCTCAGTTCGCCGTGTACAACGAGCTGCATGGTGCTCTCGGATCGAGGCCAGCATTGCGTCAGCATGTAGACCCATTCGGTGTGGGCTCAGAAATGGAGCTGAGAGTCCCCATCGCGGGTGTGGTGGGTGCGACCGCACGCACGATCATCGAGTCGCCGATAGAGTACGCCAAGGTCAAAGGGCAGACTGGCCAGACATGGCGGTTTGGCGAGATCTATCAAGGTGCACATCTGCAGTGGGCGAGGACTGGTCCGATGATGACGTTTTACTTCTGCGCCTTCGACATGTGCAAGCGCAATGGGTACACGCAGACGGCACTCGGACAGTTCATCTCAAGCGGCTGCTGCGCCCTCCTGGGATTCTGGATCGTGTGGCCATTTGAGACGCTCAAGAACCGGGCGCAGGCGGGGATGGATTCGGTGCACAAGATGCCAGGTGGGCTGTTAGGGCTCTACCGCGGCATCGGTCCAGGCTCGGTCTCCGTCTTCCTACGCAACGGTGCGGCGATGATCGCTATGCAATTCGCCAATCGCAAGATCACCGAGTGGGGCCTGCGCGACTGACTTCTATTGGGCGGGTCGACTGAGCCTGTGTGCGTTAACGTGTGTCCGCGTGGTGCGTTCTGCGTGCGGCGGGTAGCCGGGTAGGCCGCACGCCAGAGTGTGGCGCGTGCGCATCACGATCACCATCAGAGAGGAGTGTCCCGAGGCCCATACAGCGTTTCAGCTTTAGAAGCGGCGCGCGGTATGGGTAACCGTCACATGCAGACGCGAACCGCGGAACCCGCGCGCGCGGTGAGGCCACGTTTTGACTCTTGTGGCACGCACCGGCACAGCCGCCACTGATTGCCGCGCGCATGGCGACACAGAGAGAAACTCATCAGAGGACGCTCTCCGCGGCGACGTTCTCTAGGAGACTTGGCGGCCCACGAAAGACAGCCCTCTTCCTTGTCCTGGCACACCATCGAGCACACGCCGCACGACATCGGGCACTCTGCGTTCATCATGCCCGGGTTTTTGAGGCATTCGTCATCGAGCGCCCAGATGGCACACGCCGTCTCGTTGTGGTCGACGCACTTGCCCGTGGCGCACTTGCCCACCTTGCAGCTGTTCGGGCAGGCCTTGAGCGCGTGGCCAGGGTTCTTCACGCACTCGCCTTCACGCGACCAACCCGGACAGCTATCGTGCGTGTCGCGGCACGCGCCCTCGCACACGCCGCAACTGACGGGGCAGTGCATGTTCATGAAGCCCGGGTTCTCCTGGCACTGACCCTTCTTGGCCCAATGGTTACAGTTCGTGTGGATGTCGGCACAGCGCGGCGTGCACAAACCGCAACTGGTTGGGCATTCCCTGTGCATGAATGCCGTCGCCGTTGCGCACTCGCCGGCCTTCGCCCACGAAGCGCAGGTCTCATTTCGGTCGGAGCAGATCATGGTGCACACGCCGCACGATTGCGGGCAGAGGGTCTTCACGTGCTCGCCGTTGGTGCCGTCGCACTCGCCGTCCAGCGCCCATGAGGAGCACGACGTGTCCTTGTCATTGCAGAACCCGATCGTCGCTTCGACTCCCGAGAGCGTGACGAGGACGAAGACAGCGACGGTACGCATGCGATGTCGCACTTCTCCTTCTCGAGAATGCTTCCTGGCGACTCTGTGCATGGCGCCTCACGAATTCCTAGGTTGTGCAATTGGCGGTCGTAGTCGTGTGCATGCAAGCTCACGTGGGGCCGCCCAAGACCCCAACCAAACGCGTCATGTCGAACGTACTGTCCCGGTAAGTTTACCGGTCATGTTTTCGGTGCAAGTTGTCGGAGCTGTTCGTGTCGCTCGCTCGCACACGCAGCCCGGAAGCGGGAACAATGGCGCGCATCGGGAGCCTATGCCCGATTGGCCTACCCGAAGCGAAGCAGCTGAGCACGTATGCCCTGCTGCCAATCACCGCAGCATACCGGTCGGGCATCGAATTGGCCAAGACCGTCGATCGTGGAGTGTGGTCTGCTAGCATGCATGATCAAATCTCCCCTATCCGACCAGAACTGCTGGCTCCAGAGCTTCGAGGAATGAAGGACTTTGAGCTCAAAATTTTGAGTCCACGGCCACACGTCCGTGCGCCTGGGGACCTGGCTGTTGCAACTCTTTCACAAGAGGGCGCAGGGTCACCGACACTATCACCTCGAGAAGGTGCAGAGGGTCAAGTCTGGGAGACCGAACTCTTCGGAATTCACCGAATCGAGCCCATCGCGCCTCGGAGTCTAAAACCACGAGAGTGCCGCCAACCACGCCGAGCTGACACGTGCGCAATAAACGCACCGACAAGCACACCAGTGACTGCCACTGGCGCCGCTGCTGACTTCGGCAGTAAACCGAAACGCGAGTTGGCACAGTGCGAGATGCCGAGGAGCAGTAGGTCCTCACGCTCTTCTTCCCGCTCTTCAAGATCCGCTGCCGCTGGTGCCAACGCTGTGAACAATTGCGGCACCCAAGCTATAACCCAACCTACCGGTAGCACCACTCCTCGGGGCTGTCCTGAAGACGAAGCTTGGCGAAGGGTCGTTTCGGCGGCTCAGATGGAGAAAGTGGAGGAACCTCAACTGCAAACTGGTGGCGCGAACTCCGCTCCTGTCGCTGCTGGCGTTGCGACCTCCAGTGGCGCCTTGCAGCCCCGCAGAGGCCCGAGGGCAGAGGCTTCACCGCGCATGCCAGCGCAGCTCGCCATCGTCTCAGCGCCACTGCCACCCCGGCGAGCTACCGGTACTGCCACTGGGGACTTTGAGCCAGTGCCACCCGAGGACGCTGCGCCCCTCCCACCCCGGCGAGCCGCGATCCATTATGTCGGCTCAGTGTACACAGAGCCGTATGTGGAGCCGGCCGTCGCGCAGAACCGTATGGAGGTGGCCGTCGCGCGTGCTGTCGGCGCTCCTCGTAGCAGCCTCCCCGCGGGCGCTGGTCGAGCCTCGGGCCGCAAGCTGTCGCCGCGCCGTCCACCACACGCTGCGGACATCTCGTCACAGAAAGGAAGGCCTTTGCCGACACAGCCGTTACAGCCTACACAGCTGACCAAGGGAAAGGCTTCGCCCCGACCGGTCGTAAACGCCTCCTTGTCGCCCCCTTCGTCGCCCTCTTCGTTGCGCCGTTCGGCGGCGGCGGCGGCGGCGGCGGCGGCGGAGGCGGCGACGGCGTTGGCGGAGTTGGCGGCGGCGTCGGCGTCGGCGGCCTTCGGGGCCGTGGCCACGGCGCCATCTGCCATTGCGGAGACTGCGGAGATTGCGGAGATTGCGGAGATTGAGGAGATTGAGGAGGGCAAGCCCGCGCGGCTGCCTATACTGCCTCCGTCGAGCCTACGCCAATGGGCGCGCCAACGGGTGATCAAGGACGAGGACTTGCCCGCGTGCACTTTCAACCCGGGCGAGGTCATCATGTTCGGAGGCTCCGCACAAGAAAGGGCGGCTCTCGGGCGGATGCTGGTTCGAATGGGAGAGGCGCATACCTTCAGCCGGCACGCGCCACGAGCGCGCGCGTTGGGCAGCCGAGGCGCTCTCCTGAGCAGCAGAAGCAACCGCAGCAGCCGCGGCTGCCGCAGCCGCAAAGCCTCTCGGCAAGGTTCCCCGGAGGGCCTCTCGGGGTGCCATTCTAGGCAAGGATCTTCGGAGGGCCTCTCAGGGAGCCATTCGGCACGTGAAGCCTTGCCTAATTTGGCACCAGAGCCACATGATGGCATCAGAGCTCCTCGACCGCCTGTGCACAGCGATGCAGCCATCGCTGCCGGACCGTGGCCGCCACGACCGCCTCCGCACCCGGCACCGCCGATTTCGGGCGGAGACACCAAAGTATACCGTCGGCTGCCAAAGTTCGGCATCCAAACCGCTAACTTGCAGCCCGACCAGTGGCACATCGAGTCGGCCGCCTCGCCCGCAGCCGCCGCGATGCTGCCGCCGCCTCTGGAGCGGTTTGCGAACGCAGGCCGCGCCAGTGGAGCCCGTGCGGGGCGGCCCATGCTGCATTCCGTCGAACAGGCGTCTCCGGCGCTCACGTCCATGCAGGGCGCCCTGCGAGCGCGGCAGGTGAAGGATGTGGTGGAAGGATACGAATCTGCTGGCGGCGGTGAAGATCAAGATGCCATCGCTGGTTGGCCATCAGCTTGGTTAGTACAGCCGACTGTAGCTTAGAGTACACTGGTCCCGTCGGTGAGTGAGTGTTCAGTGTACATTTTTTTCACGTCAGGACACTATCCGCACAGCCGCGCATGAACCACAAGAGACGGCCACCGAGTCCGAGACGAGAAGTGCGAAGCCCAACGATCGAATGCACAACGCGCAACGCTTGAGGCGAGGATGGAACGATGCTCGATGGATCTCCACGGACCACGCTCCTGGGCGACGCTCCGGCTCGGCGCACGGGGCGGTCGGGGGGGGGGCCACGGGCGCGGATAAAACTAAGAGAGAGATAGAGAGAGATTTGGAGAGGGGTGAGGACCCAATAAACACACTACACATTTCACAGCCATTTGGTCGCCTTCTCGCGAGCCAATCGCGCACTTTTGTCCATCCACTTTGACACAATCGCGTGAATGACGACTGACATTGGGAGGACGACGGCTCGCCCAATGGCTGAGTTGACCCTACCCTCCAAGTTCAAGACTCTTTGGCAGCACTGCTCCGCACTCTCGAATGCAAACTACTGGGTCAGTGTGGATGGGCTCGGCAATGCGGAGCTGGAGGACGACATGCGCTCGGCGGCTCACGTCGTGCATGGCGGCATGCTGCACAAGTTCCGCAAGTCTGGCCGCGAGAAGCCGCACCGGCGTTTCGTGCGCGCGACGGGCGGCACAACTGCCCCGGATGGACGGCGCTCACCTGTCGTGCTCCAGTGGGACAAGAAGGCCGCGCCGGTGGTGCGTGCTGACGAGCAGGTGTACGAGTCGTGCTTCCAGGGCGGCCCGGCACCGGACGCCCCTGGTTGCTTCCAGGTCATCCTCGACAAGCGGATGGTCTTCCTCGTCGCCGACTCCGCTGAGGAGAAGCAGATCTGGGTGCTTGGTGACCCTAAATGGAACCCTAACCCCAACCCAAACTCTCACCTTAACCCGAACCCGAACCCTAACCCTAGGTGCGCGGCATTAACGCGCTCGTCGCCCAAGGGATCTGCATGCTGCAGCGTGACGACGAGCGGCTGGGCGCCGAAGTGGCCCCCGACGGGCCGGGCGAGTGGAGCGCAGTCGTTGATGCCGAGACTGGCGCTGTCTACCTTCGCGACTACTCGAGTGCGAACGAGCACTGGATCGTTCCCAACCAGAGTACGCTCTCGATCCGCAAGGCTGACCCATGATGACCGATGATGACCTCTGAAGACCAATTATGACACCCGATGACCTCTGATGACCTCTGATGACCTCTAATGACCTTCCCGCTCAGGTGCTGCCGGGCTGCCACCGCCGCCACAGGCCGCTGGCCGGTCGGGTGCACGCCCACCGCCGCTGCCGCCCGAGGCGTACGAGGCCGAGCCGGACCAGAGCGCCAAGAGCGAGGTTGGAGACTATAATGAGGGCGAAGGCCCAAATATGGACGGAGACCCAAACATGGACGGATACCCACGCGGCAATTCGCGCCTCACGCGTCCGTGCTCATCACAGCGCGCGTGCCTGGAGAGCGCACCCGCGCTCAAGCCATCGGTGCTCCGCACAGCACTCCCGCCGCCGGGGCTCACGGAGGAGGCGCCGCGCCGTGATGATTCGCACGTGCGGGATCCGCTGGCTAATTGGATGATCAATCAGGCCGAGGAGCGCGCGCGCGTCTTCCGCGACCTGCAGGCTCAGGTGGACTGATTGCCTCTCTGATGGCGTGCATGTGATTGCAATCGATTGGCATCCCTGAGTGCCTCCCTGCGGGCTTGCATGCTGGTCTCCATGGTGGGTCCTGATGGCCTCCAATGGCGCCTGATGGCCTCTGATGGCTTCGGATGACCTCTGATGACCTCGGATGACCTCGGATGGCCTCGGATGACCTCTGATGACCTCTTATTGACCTCTGATGACCTCTGATGACCTCTGATGACCTCGAGTCCGCAGGTGGACGACGAGGAGGAGCGCCGGAGAGTCGATCTCGAGGAGGACGAGCGACGCCAGCGCGAAGTAATCAGGGAGGCAATCAGGGAGGTGAAGGGCAGGGAGCAGAGGCAGCGCGAAGCCGCCGACGAGGCCGAGAGACATCGCCGGATGGCGGAGGAGCATGCGATCGCTCAGGCCAAGTACTGAGTACCTCTGATTACCCCGGATTGGCACTGATGGTCCCTGAATGCTCAAATGAGCACCCCTGATTACCCCTGATTGCATTGCAAGGCATGCAGGTTCAAACAGGACAAGTACCTCTGATTACCCCTGGATGCACCTGGTGGTTTGCAGGTACGAACAGGAAAAGGCTGCCTGGGAGGCGGCTGAGAAGATTCGACACACAGCAACGGCGACCGACCAGCTGCAGGGGGCGTTGATGACACGGGACGCGCCCACGCTGCGAGCTGCGATCTCGACGTACGGGCCGATCCTCGAGGACGCCGGAGCGTCGTCCCGGGCGGACTTGGAGTTGGCCAAGGAGTACCTGACGAAGCTCGATGCCGCAGCGGCCACCTTTGCCAGGCAGTACGCTGGATGACCTGATTGAGCCTGACTGCCCCTGAGTAGCCCCTGAGTACGTTGGATGGCCTGATTGAGCTCGGGCGGGGAGATTGAGCCGCTGAGTACGATGGGTTGCTTCGTACGACTCAGCCGTCTGAGTGCCCGCTGAGTGCTTGCTTTCGGATCAAGGCGTGCTTGCTTTCGGATGCTTGCAGGTACAACGCGGCAGTTGCAGAGCTCCACCAGCTGACCCATGCGGACGTGTCGCAGCTCGAGGCCGGGGCGACGTTGACGAGACTCGGCCACGTGGCGGAGCGCGCCGCGGCGCTCGGCGCACCCGAGGATTTGATGCATGCAGCGCAGGTGCGCGCGAATGCGCTGCATGCAAGCCACGTGGAGCTGCTGCACGCGCGCGCGCGCGCCGAGGCGGAGGTGCTCGACACGGCGCGCGCGACGCATGCCATCGGGATCGTGGGGGCAGACGCATTGCGCGCGGCGCTCGCACACGCCGCCTCGGTGCAGCTCGAGGGCGAAGTGCTCACCACGGCGCAGGCGACGCTCGAGGCGCTCCTTCGTGCCGAAGCCGAGCGTGAGCTTGAGCACGCCGCGGCGACACGCGCGCTGGAGGAGGCGACAGCGGCGGCACAAGCCGAGCTCATGCGAGCTGCGGAGACGGGTGAGACGCTGCGTGAGTTTGGACGCTGCGCCACCCTCCATGAGGCCCTCCAACGCGCTCTCGCTCATAATCTCGCTGTGCCCGTCGAGCGCCGTGTCGAGCACCGTGGGGCCGAAGAGGCGCGGCAGACGCTGATCTCCCTCGAGCTCGCCGAGCGTGCGCACCTCGACGAGGTGCGCCCGGGATTGCCACTGAGTGCCCTTGATTGCATCGCTCATTCACCATGAGGCAGTCTCTGATGGCCTCTGATGGCTTCCCACTAGCATTCCACAGATGGCCTCTCAATTGCCTCCCTCATCAGGTACGGCTCGCCTCCGAGGCCCTCCACGTGGCGCTCGCGAGGGACGACGAGGAGGCGCTCGCCCTCTGCATGCCCCACGCGCTGCCCCTACGCCCGTACATCTCGCTGATCTCGCCGGGCCTGATCGAGACCGCGGAGCAGCGCATGCATCTGCTCGCGACGGCGCGTGCCACGAGGGCGCTCGAGACGGCGCTCGCCCATGCGGAGGAGATCGGAGCCGAGAGCGTCCCCGAGGGCGCGTGGGCGGCGCTCGAGACGGCGCTCCGGCTGGCCGAGCGGGTGGGCTTGCAAGGGTTGCTCGTGCGCAAGGCGGCGGCCAAGCTCAAGGAGATGACCGAGGCCGAGGAGGCGGCGCGGCGGGAAGCAGAGGCACTCGAGTACCTTCGCCAGGCAGAGGCAACCAAACGTGAGCAGGCGGAGCGCAGGCGACAGGTAACGTCCTCTGATGGACTCCTGATGGACTCCTGATTGGCTCATGATGGACTCCTGATTGGCTCGTGCTGGACTCCTGATGGACTCCTAATGGACTCCTGATGGACTCCTAATGGACTCCTGATTGGCTGATGATGGACACACTCATACTGGCCTTCATGCTTGGCTCATGTGGTTGACCTCGTGATGATTGACCACTTGATGACCTCGTGATTGGCCTGGTGATGACCTCGTGATTGACCTCTTGATTGTTCTGGCAGGAGGAGGGGAAGAAGGAGAAGGAGAAGGAGGCGCGCCGTCGTGAGCGCAAGGAGGCCGAGCGAGCGGCGAAGATCAAAGAGGACGATGCACTCACGCGCGCTGCGGCGGCGCAGTCGTGGAGCATGCACACCGCCCCCGATGGACGCAAGTACTATCACAATCCGATCACCAGCGTGACCACGTGGGACATGCCCGACGAGCTCAGGGCGAGATCGAGATCGGACGAGCTCAAGGAGCGGCAGGCAGACGAGGCGGCCGCCTCCCCGGCTCCACGGTCAAGCCACGCCTCCTCGAGCACGGCCGTGCAGCAGCCCCCGACCGAGGCGCCGCGGGCTGTGCAGCAGCCCCCCACCGAGGTGCAGCAGCCCCCCACCGAGGTGCAGCAGGCAGCATACGTCTCTCGTGTGGGCAAGCTCGATGGCGGCGACCACGACGGCGCCTCTCGTGTGGGCAAGCTCGATGGCGGCGACCACGACGGCGCCTCTCGTGTGGGCAAGCTCGACGGCGGCGACCACGACGGCGCGACCAACGACCCGTCGAATACGAGCGCGACCAAGGTCGAATATGAGGTCGAATATTCGAATATGAGCGCTAGGCAGCTCCGAAAGTTTTGCGCAGCGCGCAACGTCGAAGTCCCCGACGGCGCGGGTGTGGAGCAGGTGCGCGTACTCGCGCTCGCCCACCGGAACTTGCCCCCCGTGACGTGGCAGCGCACCAAGGCGCCCGACGGCCGCGACTACTACTACAACCCGAGGACCAAGATGACGAGCTGGACCAACCCCGAGCCACTCGTCTCGGACCAGCCATCCTGCCATGAGTCAGCTAGATGAGGGCGCGCCCGTCGTCTCGTGGGAAGGGGGAGGGCGGGATTTGTGGCAGTGGGGGGGAGGGGGTGTGCGCGCGTGGCAATGACAACTGCTGAGACAAGAGCCAAGACCAATTGCAATACCTGTCGCGGTGTCTGGATTGCAGAACAACGGGAACGTCGCCCGCGTGTCTCGTCTGTGGGCGGCGGCAGCGCGTGAGGTGCTTGCCGTTTTCGTCTCGTGGTAGCGTAGAACGGCCGCGGCAGCCGGATTTTTTTCGAAAGGCGAAAGGCGAAAGACGAAAGGCGAAAGACGAAAGGCCACGATTCCACAATGACGATCCGCGTACCACGATTCCACAATGTGATGAATCGGTCAAGTCCGCGTTACACGAAGCTGACTCGCCCCCGGTCACCTACACAGGTCACCACCCCTTGCAGATGCGCCATTCGGGGCCATTAGAGGTCATTAGGGGCCATGAGAGGTCACCACCCCTTGCAGATGCGCCATGTATCGATGATCGTGCGGTCGGTCGGCTCGGCGACGACGTACACGTGCTGGTGCTGGTGCGTCGCGGCGCACGAGTGGTGCGGCGCGATGGCGAGCAGGCTACCAATCGGGTACCGAGCGTACTCGAGAGGAGCGCCATCCGCCGTGCTCACCTCACCGCACTCCTGCTTGAGATTGGAGATGCAATTAGGGAGGCAATCAGGGAGGCAATCAGGGATCATCATCTCACCTGCTTGAGATTGGAGATGCGTAGCTCGGGGTGCTCGGGGAACCCGCCGTAGCCGGTGGCAGCGCCCTGTCAGAGGTCATTAGGGGCCATTAGAGGTCAGTCCAGCCGTCCGAGGTCATTCGAGGCCATTAGAGGTCATTCGACGCAATCAGAAGCGATTCGCACTCGGGTGGAGCATCCTGTCATTAGAGCCATTAGAGGTCATTCGAGGCAATCAGAGGCGATTCGCACTTGGGCGGAGCATCCTGTCATTAGAGCCATTAGAGGTCATTAGAGGCAATCAGAGGCGATTCGCACTTGGGCGGAGCATCCTGTCCAGCCACAGTCGATGAGGAGGGTGTTCGAGGACGGGTAGTGACCAACGACGCGAGTGAGGACCCTGACTGCCACGTCGCGCACCGCACACGTGCCGAGCGCCACTTGCGTCATGTCATAGTACAGAAAGTTGCCCGGGTGCATCTCGTCGATCCCATCGAGGTGACTCGGGGCAAGGCTGCACGTGGGAGTAGACCCAACTCCCGCCCTTGGCACATTGAGGCCGATGGAACGCAGCTTGGTCGCGAAGCCCACGGTGACGTCGCGCTCCTGCTCGGCAATGCGCACGATCTCGGCCGCGTTCGCCGCGTCATACGAGTGGCCGCCATGCGTGTAGATGCCCGCGAGCGTCGTCACGCCGCTCTCCGCGAGCATGTGCACCAGCGCCACACTCGACGGATCGTTGGGATCGCAGCCATCGCGGTGGTACCCGCAGTCGACGCCCACGAAGACGCTGAGCGGGCGCGCGAGCATCTGCTCACGCACCTCGGGCCGTGACAAGCGCGCGATCAGAGCGGCCGCCTGCTCAGCGTGGTCTATCATCACGTGAAATTGTGCAAGCCCAGCGTGCAGCTTCTCCACGTCGTCCACCTTGTCGGCGGTGAGTGGCACCGCGTAGAGGATGTCATCGAAGCCAGCATCCGCAAAAAACTTGGCCTCAGCAATCGTGGAGACGGTCACACGCCGGCGCGTCCCGCCAGTTGCAATCACCCCTGCTTCAACCGTCTTGCAAGTTTTCAGGTGCGGCCGCAAGGAGCAGCCTAGTTCCTCTGCGCGCACTCGCATTCGTGCCGCGTTCGCTTCCAGCGTAGAGCGATAGCACACTAGCGCAGGCGTCCTAACGTCGTCGAGCGTTAGTGCCTTGATAACGACGAGAGTCGAGAAGATGAAAGCAAGCAGCATGTTCGGCCAAAGCAGCACAAGCGCTTCGAGGGTTTGTGAATTCACAGTCCACCTCAAGCGCCGTTACGGGCACATCTGCGTCACACCAAAACACCGCGGCAACTGCCACTACCGTACCGCATCCGATGCCATGTGCGAGGCGAGCTTGGGATCCACGAAGCCGTGCATGCACGCCATCAGCTCATCCGCTGTGGCCTCCTCCTGAGCCGTCTGCAGGGCCTGTAGGGCTGCCTCCGCCGAGGGGTGCTCGCTGAGCAAGAGCCACGGCCTCGAGCGGAAGCACTCGACGAACGCCACGCAAAAGTGCGCCCAGCGCACGATGAGCGTTGCGTCGAGCGATCCGTGGAATCGACGAAACTCAAGGGTGCCGTGCTTGCGGATCGCCATCAGGTTGATCGAGCACTGGCGTGTCAGTGCCTCTGCGGGGCTACTCAGTCCAAAGAGGCGTCCGATCTTGTGCTGCTCCGAGAGCTCCTCGAAGCCGTCCGCGTGCACCACCGTCCACACCGCGCGCACGAAGCTCGGCACATCGTATCTCGCTCGCATCTCGGCATCTGAGATCATCTCCGGGTTCATCTCCGGGGCCTCTGCTGCAGCATCGCCCGCAACGGCGCTCGCACTTGTGGCAGGCCTCGGACCCTCTGCGGCAGAGTTGCCACTGGAAGGCATCCCGATGTCTCCAGCGTAGACCCATGGGTCCTCGAGCGAGCCCATCTCTGCACCCGTCGCGAGCAGCGGCGCGCACGAAGGCTCGCTCCACATCCACGAGCGAGCAAACCGGAGCGTCACCTGATCGAAGCGGATCCACGCGAACAGCACGCCGAGCAGCTCCACGGCGCTCAGAAGGGTGCCTCCCGCAGCGGGGTTGCGCACATTGACGTGGACGTGGATCGCTGTTGCGGAATGGCCCACGGCCGAGATCGAGGTCGCCGCTGCACCCGTCGAAGCAAGGGCCCCGCTCACAAATGCGGCAATCTCGAGGGCTGCGTCGGCCACAAAGCGCAGCTCGTGGGGCGGCGACGGCGATTGGAATTCGGACTTCATGATCGCGCCGCGCCGTAACAGCATGTGCAGGCTGCGCATTCGCGCATCGGCTCGAACGCGTGGATCGCTGATGGTGTTGAGGCCTTCGGTCGCCTCCAGCATGCGCTCCGCCAACCCCTCGGGCGTCGCTAAGATGGCTGGATCTATGGTAGCGGTCCAGGCCTCGCAGCGCCGCAGCGCAGAGCGCAGTGGCTCAAGGGAAGCATGCCCGTCAGGTGCTCCGGCGGTCGGTTCAAGCAAATGGTGGAGCGCCGCACGCATCTGCGCGACCTTGAGAGAGTTGCCAATCGCATCACGCGCAGCCTCCGTGAGGTACTCGAGCTCAAGACCGAAGCCTCGCGCGAGCGTGGCCGGGTGCGCGGGCAGTGGAGGCGCGCGGGCCTCGGCGGATTGGATGTGCGAGAGGAGGCTCCACGCGTCCATGGGCGAGCAGAGCACGGGATCAAAGGTGGCGGACTCTGCCATTGAAATCGAAGTGGACGGCTTGGCACCCAACGGTGGCAGCACTAGCCCGTGCAAACTGGCGCCGGCTGTCGGTGGCGCCAGCACATGGAGCCAGCGAGAGCCACCGTGCCATCGCAACTCGGCCAGGTACGAAGTTCCTGCGCATGCACCATGCCGACCAAACTTTACGCTAAGAGGTTGCGAGCACTCGCCGGTCACACCTGACACCTCCTTGCCGAGTAAGCGAATGGTAAGCCGGCACGAGCCGTGCCAACGAACGGCGGATCCCCACTCGACCCAAACGGCCATTTCAGGAGCATTGAGTAAAGCACTCCGCGCATCAGTTGGGAGCAGTTCCTGCTGCATGGACAGAGCTTGCGGGCACGAGCATCGAAGGAATGGTGCGCCATCGTAAAAGTTTGAGCAGATATCGCCGACACGGTTAGCTGGCAGGTCGTCGTTCATATTGAGAGTATGGCTGTCGGTCGGTCAAGAGGTCAAGGAGCGCGTGTGTCGCGTCGGCCCTTCATTTTGCGTTGCGACGATTCCTCCATAAGGCAAGTCGATCCATTTGGCCTTCACAGTCTGTCCGATGCGGATGCTCAGACAAGGACTTCATGATGTGTCGAGATGGCGGCAAAGGAGCGGTTATTCTTTCCGAACTCTTGTAACGTCATGTCGGCTGGACCCTCTCCTCTGCCCACTCTCGCGGAGAGCGGGGTTCGGGTTCGGGTGACATCAGATAGCGCACAGGAGACGTCTGCCAGGGAAGTATCGGAGTTGCCATCGCCGCATTTCGGGTGGAAACTGCTCCGCGCGAATTTCGATGAGGATGAGCTCGCGGCGTCCTGGTCAGAAGTGATGACGAGTGCCCGGGATGCAGCAGCAGCCGCGCGTGCAGCCGCCGCGGCGGCGGCAAAGCGACCGCCGCCGCCGCCGCCAAAGCTGTCGGCACTGCCTGCGAGCCTTTCACCTCCAAAAGGGGTTCCCTTGACCCACGCTGTGCCTGCTGCCGATGAGTCAACGGACGTGTCGCACTGGAAGTGGGCTTTCAAGGCGCTCGAGCAGCGCAACCGTGAGCTCCTGAGCGAGAACACGGCCCTGCACGCGAAGAACAAGGAGCTCGAGAAGCAGTCGAGCTTGGTGCAAGCAGCGCTGAACGCTGCGGTCGAGGCGAAGCTGCCTGCGCAACGAAGTGGTGGAGTCCTATCGCCACGCCGGCCATCCGTCGCATTCCTTACGGATGGCGCCAGCCCCGGCGCTGAGTCGCCTCGTGTCGTCATCGTCGTCGGTGGCGGCGGCAGCGGCGGCGGCGGCGGCGGCGGCAGCGGCGGCAGCTTTGCCACCCCGGGCGGCGCAGCCTCGCGCGCGGCGCGGGCGGCGCGCGCGCTGCCAGCACTACCAGAGCCGGGATCGGGCAGCCGGGCAGCCGGGTACGCGGCCAGACACGCCGGGCAGAAAGCCTCGCCGTCGCCGCCGCCGCCGTCGCAGAAGAAGCCAGAAGAAGGCGCAGCTTCCATACCGGTAGCTACTAGGGCTCGGTATGGTGGCAGAGCGAAGGAAGACATGGGAGGAGGAGGAGGAGGTGGATTGCCTCCGCTGCCGACGCCGGGTCGCGGGCGGCGGGGCGCGCCCGAACCTGTCGGGCCATCTAAGGATGCTCGTGCGCGCGCGTATGCTGCCAAGCAGCGCGAGCTTCTACGATGGCGCGCCGAGAGGCATGCTCGCGTGCAGCTGGACGAGGAAGGGGACGAAGCCAACGACGCCGCTCATCAGGCCGATGACGAGGCCGGCTCGCCGAGTCCAAAGCTCAGCGTGCCGCGCCGGCGACAGCAGCCTCGGCCGTTGCAGGCGGTCACCGGGGCGCAGCCGGGAGAGTCGCAGGCGCCGGCGCCACCGCCTCCGCCAGCGCCGAGGTCCGAAGCACCGGCCCGTCGATACATTCCACCGCCCGAGGGTCGTAAGCCGAAGCCAAAGCCCGTCGCCGCACCCGAGCCTGCGGATACCTTCGTCGATGACTCAACGCTCTCATTCGACGAGTTCACTGCGCTCGTGGCCACCCTCGAGCCCAAGCGCGACTTTTCCGACGCGGACCTCTCGCGTCGGTTTGATGAGCTCAAGCCGAGTGCAGACGGGCGCGTGTTTGCGCAGGACGTGCGACTCACCTTGCTCTGGGAGGCATTGTCGCGCAAGGCCGGGCGCGTGATCGACCTCTTCCGAAAATGGGACGACGACGGCTCGGGTAGCGTCGATGCAGACGAGTTCGGACGCGCACTCTCGCAGCTTGGATTCGTATTCTCGTCCAGGGACACCGCATTCATCTTTGAGCACCTCGACGTCGACGGCTCGGGAACGGTCGACTACAACGAGCTCAACTCGCGGCTGCGCCCAAAGACGATGGCCCGGCAACTGTACAAGCTGCGCACCGACGCGAGTCTCAAGCGCGGCGCCGCGCGCATGAACCTTCAGGGCGGCAAGCAGACTTTGGACCTGTCGCCGGGCGCGCCTCCCGTGCAGGAACAGATCCAGGCGATCATCATGGCCAATCGGCTGCGCATCCTCGATACCTTTCGTATGTGGGACGTGGACGGAGACGGCGCCATCTCTTGCGAGGAATTTGCCGACGCCTTCGCTGCCCTCGGCTACGCCGCGGCGCGTGCGGACCTCGATGCGGTCTTCGACCGCTTTGATCAGGACGGCTCTGGGCGTGTGGACTACCTTGAGATGTCCGCGCAGCTCCGTCCAGGTAAGCGCCACCACAACGCGCCACGACCACAACGACCACCAGCCGCCACGCCCGCCGCCACGCCCGCCGCAGCGCCTGCCGCAGCGCCTGCCGCAGCGCCCGCCGCTGGCCCCGCCGCTGGCGCCGTCACTGGCGAAAGTTGTAGCTCTCCGCAGAACGCGGCGGCGGCAGACCAGGCAAGCACCGAGGCCGCTGCAACCGACGGGCTACCTGCCGTAGACGCCTCGGCTGAGGCGCCGCCCGAGGCTGCGGAAGCGCTGCTTGAATGAGTACGATCACCATCGTGAGCGAGTTCGTCTCCGGCGGCTACAACTGCTGTGAACTGAAGTATCCCGAGCGTTCGAGGGCGAGGCTTTCCAGCGCCCATGCCGATAGTCGGTCAAAAGGTGTGCTTGTCGCGGCTGTGTGTTCGTACCGACCGTGAAGAGGCTCTAGTCGTCAGCAAAATATATCGTGAGGTTGGTGAGAATATTCAATATATCGGCGCATTTAATCAAACAGTCGTCGCGAGATACAGCCTAGGTGCGGTGGGACTCGAGTCTCGACAGTCGACTGTGTAGACAAGCATGAAGCAAGAACCGGGTGGGCGGTGGCGGACCGACCGTCCGGAACTCCAGCTGCACCGCAGCAGCGCCAAACGGACCCGACCCTGTGCACCGACCCCATCAGAGGGTAACGGTCGGCTCCATCATCGATCCGTAATGCCCATGAGCACGACGCCTTCCAACAGGCCCTCGGGCCTGCCCAGAGCCTCGCCGCCGCGGCGTCCACGTCCTTGAAAGTGGCCACGCGATGCTTGCTTATGGAACGAGCGTTGAAGCCGTGCTGCTGCTGCATGTGCCTCGATGCCATATGTGCTCTCTCCCGCAGCGTGCTCCTGCGCGTCGCGTCTGCCTAAGAGCTCCTGGAGCCACTCCCTCACCTCCCCTAACCAGCCAATCGTGCCCTCCATCTGCGCCGCGGGCTGCGCCTCGCGCACGATGCGCTGAATCTCGACCATCTTGTGAGCCTCCTCGAGGTCCTCGCGCGAGACGATCGCTTGGATCTGGCTCTTGAGCTGCGGGTGCTCCCGCATGACCTGGATGAGCTCTGGCATGGGAAGCCCGGCGGCCTTGGGCTGCGTCGCTTTTGTGTGCGGAGTGTTCAGAAGCAATGGATTCTTGAGTATCTCCCGCGATGCTGGCCGCTGTGTACTGTCTTTCGTGACCATGGCGGCTAGTAGGCCGCATAGCTCGAAAGAGTAGTGGGTACGCAGTGATTGGAGGTCGAGTGGTTGTTTGCAGATCACGCGCATCAGGTTCATCACGTACGCTGCGCCCTTGGCCTTCACAGCCTGTGATGGAGACGTGCGGGCAATCAGTGAGGTTGAAACAAAGAGCCGTAGGTCAAGCGGGTCAGACGAGCCCAGCAGACGAGCGTGGCAGGGGAGCATGGCCGCGGGCATATATATATATGGGCTTGCCTGGTCTGTCCAGGGAGGCTTCAGTGCCATGACGTGGTACAATGTGCAGCCTAGCGCCCAGATGTCAGCGCCACGATCGTATGCAAGGCCCTGACAGAGCTCCGGGCTCATGTACAGCGGAGTGCCGCACTGAGTCTGCGCTTGCATGTGCGAGGCCGTCAGGGACTTTGACATGCCAAAGTCGCCGATCTTGATGTCGTCCTCCTGTGTTAGCAAGAGATTGGCTGGCTTTATGTCCCTGTGAAGCAGCTTCAGATGATGGTGACAATATTCGAGTGCAAGAAGGCTCTGTGCAGCCCACTTGAGGACCACGAGCTCTGGAAAAGGGCATGCTGGGCGGATTTTTGCTTGTCGCTTTATCCGAGTGTCAAGGTCGCCACCTTCAGCAAACTCCATGAACATGTATAGCGACAAAGTAGACTCCTCGAGGTAGGATGCATGGTACTCGATGAGATGGGGGTGGTGCAGCTTCTTCAGGCAGTTGATTTCTTCAACCTGACGAACAGCTGCACTGATGCTTAGCCCGCGACACGGCACCTCCTTCATCACGAGCTTCTTGCCAGTCATGCGATGGACCACGAGGAAGACCGTCCCAAACGATCCCGCTCCGAGTTTCTTCAACTTCTTGTACGCCTTGGCATTTTCTGGCTCATCGTGAACGGGTGAGGTTTGGCTCTCTGGCAACTGGACGAACGCTGGCGCATCGAAGGACACCTGGCGCGGTGGCGCCGCTGGCTGTCGTCGCATAGCAGAAGGGTTGCCGTGCGTCTCCCTGCAACACGGTGCTCGCTTTTCCTGAAAACCTTGGAGAACCTAACTTCATGTTTCACCACGTTCGTTGGCCGCGTCATCTTTTACAGCGGTCTTTCCTGAAGGGGAATTCGAGACCGGTTTCTTCTTATCAACATGTGGGCCCTCTTGATAGGACTAGGACTGCTCGCTTTGATCACGGTGCTCGCAGTTTTCGGCGTCGTACATCGGCGCTCATCAGCTATCCGCCGCCGTGAAGATCTGAGGCCCCTCCACCCGAACGGGTCCTTCTCGCTCCGCCGCGCCTTTGGCGTCCTCCTGCAGAGCTCCGGCCGCAGGAGCACTCGCCGGACCCATCCGCCGTGGTATGCTGCGCCGTCGCGTGGCCCGGGCCGCATCGTGCGCACCTCGAGTACCCTCTCGTTGAAGGACATCGATAATGTAGCGGCAGACGACAGCTCCGACGATGGTATCAACTCCGATGTCGAGGACGCACGCGACATCGAGGACTCGTTCGGCGTGCCCCCATCCGCGAACGACGAACCGTGCGCGCCTTCGCGCGGCGACGCGCTGCTGTGCGCGGTGCCTCCGGAACTCTGGGTTGACGTGCTCTGCGCCGCGGGCCCGCACGCGGTCCGCGCCCTGCGCGTCACGTGCCGGCAGATGCACAGCCATCTCGACGGCGCATGCTTTTGGCAGTCGCTGTGCAAGCGCGTCTTCGCGCCGTGGGCGGTGGCGCTGCAGCCCACCTCGCTCGGCTGGGAGCTGGCGGCGCGCCCGGGCGGCTCCTTTTTCAGCGCTCCCCAGCACAACCTGGGCCGCGCATGGCGGCTTCGGTACCTCACGTGCTGCCGTGATCACCACACGCTGCGTCAGGCGGCCAGTCATGTGGGCTACCGGCCGCCTCCACCGCCCGCACCGGTGGCGCGCCGGCGCCCGCCCGCGCCGCCGCCGCCGCCGCCGCCGGACGCATTCGCGGATGGAGCGGCAGCCAACGGCTCGAGCGGAGATGAAACAACTGATGAGACCGAAGAGGGGCCTCGTCCAACTGCCGCCGGCTCGGGCGCGGCCGCCTCGTGTGTCGCGATCGACCTCGAGTCGAGTGGCGGGCTGCCGAGCGATGAGACGGAGGACGAGGCGGTGGGCCGCGGCGGCGGCGGTGACGAGGCGTCCGAGGTGGCGGCCCTGGCGGCGGCAGCCTCGAGATCTGAGCTCGACCTCGAGATCTCGATCTCGCCCACCGAGCTCGCCGAGCTCGGTGCGTCCACGGCGTCTCTTCACAC
Organism: Chrysochromulina tobinii; assembly: GCA_001275005.1. NCBI lineage: Eukaryota > Haptophyta > Prymnesiales > Chrysochromulinaceae > Chrysochromulina > Chrysochromulina tobinii. Next base: position 40,517 of record JWZX01003385.1, read on the forward strand.
CATGACGTCTCTTCACACCATCGGCGACGAGCCATCGACCATCTCGAGCTACCTGCCGCACCTGTTGCTCATGGCGTGCCACGCAGCGGAGTTGCCCTCATTACGGCAGTCGTGGGGAGGGCGAGGGCCCTCAGCGGCACAGGTGGCTCGTGCCCTGATGCGAGAGCAGCAGCCGCGTATCGAGACGCTCGTGGCGCTCGTGGCACGCTCGTGCCGCACGCAGCGCCGCCTCGTCCCAGTCTGGCGACGGGCGCGCGTCGATGAGCTACCGGAGATTCCGCTGCCCGACGGCAGCGGCGGCGGCGGCAGCGGCGGCAGCGGCGGCGGCGAGGACGAGGACGAGGATGAGGACGGTGGCAGCGGCCGCATCGGCAGCGGCCGCATCGGCAGCGGCGCTGGCGGCAGGTGCGCCACGCGCAGCGGCCGCGTGCGACAACTCCTTAGCTTGCTCGCGCACGCGGGGGCGGGGCCGCCCGAGTGCTGGGTGGCGCACCTCGCCAAGGGCGGCGGCCAGGGCGCGGGCGCCGATGGGCTGCTTCCGTCCACGGCAGTCGCGCGCACGACTTGCTGGATGCTCGTCGTGTCGACGAGCCGCCATGCCGTGTGGCTCGACTTCCTCATGCTGAGGCAGGAGGGCTGGTAGGTAGGCTTCTCAGATTTCTTGAAAGTGCGCATGGTACTTAGTTAAGTGAAAAGTATAGCGGGTCCTCACCAGATCCGCCCAATGCTCCGCTGATAAGCGCCTGCGACGCGCTCAACGCGGCGCCCAAGTTGGCGCGGCAGCGGGAAGGTCCATTGCGAGTCGCTTACCACGTGGTGGAGACGGCGCCGAGCGCGATGTCAAAGACTGCTGAGGACCACAAGGCGGATGGCAACAAAGCCTTCCGCGGGGGTGAGTACGCCGAGGCTGTGCGCAGCTTCACCGAGTCGCTGCGGCTCAACCCGCATGATGCCCTCGTTCTCGGCAACCGCGCTGCAGCTTTCGACAAGCTGGGCGAGCATGAGCGCGCGATCACGGACTCGATGGCGTCGCTCCGGATCGACCCAACATATCTCAAAGGCTATTTTAGGTTGGCGACGGCGTACATCGCCGTCAACCGGCCGCGCGAGGCGCTCGAAGCGGTGAAGCAGGGTCTCATGATCCAGCGCACCAATAGCCAGCTGAGGCAGCTTGAAGAGCAGGCGACAGCGATGATCGCAGCGCAGGATGGGGCAGAGGAAGACGGCGAGGTGGACGAGGAGGATGACGAGGACGAGGACGAAGACGAGGACGACGAGGACGACGAGGACGACGAGGACGACGACGACGACGACGATGAGGGGTATCTGCAGCAGCAGCAGCAGCAGCAGCAGCAGCAGCAGCAGCAGCCGCAGCACTCGCAGCCGATGGACACGAGCAGCAGTAGCCGTACGCGAGCACGGGTGCCCGCCGAGAGCCCCGAGCCGGCCGCGCCGTCCGACCCGGCCGAGGCGGCAGAGGCCGCCAAGGCGCGCGGCAACGACCTGTACAAGCGCGGCGAGTACAGCAACGCTGTCGACTACTACTCGAAGGCGGTGCGGCTGCAACCCACGAACGCTACGTACCGGATCAACCGGGCGGCGGCGGCACTGATGCTCGAGCGCGCGGAGGACGCGCTCTCGGACTGCCAGGCGGCGCTCGAGTCCGAGCCGACGAACATCAAGGCGCACGTTCGAGGGGCTAAGGCCCGCATCATGCTTGGTCAGCTGTCCGAGGCGCGCCGGCACCTCGAGCGGGCAGCGACGCTGCCCACCGCCGACGCGACAGTCGCGACGGAGCTTGCGGGGCTGGGCGAGCTCGAGGCGTCGCTCAAGTCCGGAAAGGAGGTGCTAGAGCAGGCGGGTGGCGCGGCTGCGCGGGAGGCTTTGAGGCTCTTCACCTCGCTCTCGCAGCGCTGCCCTTGCTCCGAAACGGTCGCGTGCCTGCAGATGGAGGCGCTCATGCGGGCACGTCCCGACCAGGGGCCGCAGCAGGTGGTGGCCGAGTCGGCGCGCTGGCTGCGCAAGTCGGCGGACAACCCCGGACCTGCTCTGCGTGCGCGGCAAGAGCCTGTACAAAACAGGCCAGCTCGAATCGGCTCTCAAGCACTTTGCAGAGGCGCTGCGGCAGGATCCGGACCACTCGGCGTCTCGTCAGATGCGAGCTCAGCTTCGTCAGATCGAGGAGGCGAAAAAGGCGGGGAATGAGGCCTTCTCTGCCGGCCGGTACGCCGAGGCGATCCAAAAGTACACCGAGGCACTCGAGATCGACCCCGAGAACGCTGACCTGAACGTGACGTTTTGGACGAATCGAGCGACGGCGCGCTTCAAGAACGGCGAGTACACGGCGGCGGTGGCGGATTGCGACGCGGCGCTCGCGGCGGCGCCGCGCCACATCAAGGCGCTGCTGCGGCGCGCGGCGTGCAAGCTCGAGCTCGAGGACTACAAGGGCGCCATCAGTGATTACGAGGAGGCGCAAGCCATCGAGCCAGAGGACCAGACCATCCGCCAGGGGCTGCGCAACGCGAAGCTCGAGCTCAAAAAGTCAAGTCGCAAGGACCTGTACAAGGTGCTCGGGATCACGAAGAACGCGACGGACCACGAGATCAAGAAGGCATATAAGAAGAAGGCGCTCGAGTGCCATCCGGACCGTTTGGGCAGGTCTGATGGCCCCTCATTGCCTGCTGTTCCGCATGCTGATTGCCCTCCCTCAATGCATGCTGACCTCGAGCATGCATCCGGACCGTCTGGGCAGTGCCCTGATTGCCCTCCCTCATTGCATGCTGACCTCGAGCATGCATCCGGACCGTCTGGGCAGTGCCCTGATTGCCCTCCCTCATTGCATGCTGACCTCGAGCATGCATCCGGACCGTCTGGGCAGTGCCACACCCGAAGAGAAGGCCGTCGCCGAGAAGCGGTTCAAGGAGGTAGGCGAGGCGTTCGAAGTCCTCTCCGACCCAGCGAAGAAGCAGCGCTGGGATAGCGGGGAGACTCTCGACGAGCTCAACGGGAACGGCGGCGGGCGCGGCGGCGGCGGCTTTGGCGGCATCGACCCGTCGGATCTCTTCCGCGCCTATGCGCAGCAGGGCGGCGGTGGCTTCGGCCGGGGGGGCGGCTCCCGAGGCTTCTGACCACCAGGCGCAACACGGACGAGACTGGCCGTTTGTCTCGTAGCGCGCGGACGGGCGCGCGTGTCTGTTGGGACAGTTGGGGCATGCTGCAGGGATTTGTACACGACCGACGCTGAAGCGACTCGCTCGGCAAGGCGCTCGTAATCCCGCGTGGCGCGATGACGTGCATAATTTGGCGTGTCGACGGCTCGCCGCGTGCTCACCGCCTCATTCGTTAGGATAACTATTCGACGCGAATGTCGACTTCGTGTGAACGTCAAATTGAAACGCCCGTGTCGAGCGACGAAACTTCTCGCGACGCGACATGGGCTGGGAGTTCCCACCACTGGCCGCGACGGAGTCGCATGAAAAACGCGCAAGAGCTCATCAGCACGTGGTCAGGTCTTCCCGAGTGCTCGCTCGTCGTTTTCCGACACTTGCAGAAGACGGGCGGTTCGTCCATCGTGCGTGCCTTCCATGAACTGGAGCGCGACATGCTATGGACCATCTACGGCTACTGGAGCCCATGTTGGCAAGGCCGCTCGCAGCTCGTGGCCCGTGGGCGAATGCGCTGGCTGCGCATCGTGCGAATGCTCGGCGAGCGCGCCAACTCGTCAGCCGCAGGCACACGCATGCCGCAGAGCTGGCTGCGCGAGTTAGAGTCCATGCCATGGCCGACGCGAATGCTCTTCCATTTGCACCATCCAGACTCGATGGTCTGCGGTGGTCTCGAGTCTGTGCAGGCGGAGCTTGCCAAGCTGCGCCCGGTGTTACCTGCGCTGGGCTGCCGCGTAACCGTGGCCATGGTCGTGCGCGAGCCATGGTCCTTTTTTGTGAGTTGGTACTATTACATTGGCGCCGCACGCTGCGGCTGGTGCACCTTTGAGCGCTTCGTCGCGCTCAACCCGAACGCACAGTCGCACTTGACGCTGGGCGGCGCGCCGCGCATTTACAGCGACAAGCTGCGTGCGCAGCATGCGCGGCACGACCCTGTGCTGCTCGCGCGCGTGCACACGATCGTCGCAGGCATCGACGTGATCGGCGTGACTGAAAGGCTTGACGAGTTCATGCTCGAGCTGTGCGACGCTGCCGGGCTGCGCGTGTGCCCGAGGCTGAGCGTGCGCAACGTGCGCAGCCCAGGGGCGGCCTTGGGCGCGCTGCGGGAGGTCGCGTTGCGCGCCAACGCCTCGGTGCTCGACGTACGCCCTGACGAGAGCTCAGGCTCGTTACACCGACGCGCGGTTGCGGTCGCTGGCTGGCTTGACGAGGCTCTGTACAGTCTCGCCTCGACTCGTGCGCGCCGTCGTGGGCAACCGGACCGCGCGAGGCTCGAGGCGTGGCGGATGCAGCCGATGTTCGAGAGTAGCGGCTGCTTCGGTTTCGCGCCCGTCACGGCGCCCGCACACAGCGCGCGCAAGATGAAGCCGTCCATCGCATCTTCAGCCCGTTCCATATTAGGATCAGCCCGTTCCGAGGCCATGACGAGTGCGTTCCCCGTGGCGCCCAGAGACGGTGCGGGTGGGCGCAAGGAGAGCCAGGGCGTCTTCGCCGTGCCGTTTGAGCACACGTCGTCCCGACAGCACGCCTTCGCCCTCGAGTTGATGCAGAACCTGAGCGTCGTTCCGATGGCAGAGCGCGAGCAGGTGAAGCGCGAGCTGCTACGATTCCAGGCCGAGCACGCATGCAAGTGCTCACCACGGCGCCCCCCTTCCCCCCACAGGTGAAGCGCTCGCTGCGCGAACAGCTGCGATGCGCTGACGTGCGTGCGGCGCTGGCGGGTGTGGGGGCGCGGGCGACGCGCGACCTGCCCGCCGTCCTGCGTCCATGGTTGCTGCCAGAGCGTGCGCAGCCACTGCAGCAGGGGCACGGCGGCGAGCTGGCCGGGTCTGGAGATTGGCGCGAGATCGTGCAGCACCAGGGCGAGCTCGTCGCCATGTGCTGCACGAAGGTACACTATGCGCATGCGCCACGTTTGGATAAGGCGAGCTGCTCGACGTGAGCCTCTTTCTCGACGTTTTAACGACGTAGTCGTAGAGACGGCCGGTCGGGGACGAGTGGTGTACCGGGTCGTACGGTTGCGTGTGGCGTGTAGGGGCGAACGAGAGTCGAGAGGAAGAATGCCTATTTCGAGCGTTGGGGAGGCTCAGAGATAGATACCTTCACGCTTACGACGTAGAACTGCACCGCCACCCTAGAGTGCTAGAGGTACTATCAGAGATACTATGTAAACTTCAGGGTCAGAGCATTGGGCCAATGATTCGTCGGATTCGGGATAAACTGAAAACTCGCGGCGACGGCGTGTTTCCCCTGTGGCCGGCAGGTGCGGCGAAGGTACAGGTGTGGGTTGACCACGGGTCCATGTTAAATCTTCCATCCAGCGTGTCCGAGCCCCTGCAATTTCGGTGGCGCTCGTCGAGAATGCACCTCCTGCGCGGATAGCCTCATCCCACGCTCAACCTCATCGCGGGCCGCCCGCACAAGGTCGGCAGAGGTGTCCACTGGCGTGGGCAGGTACAGAGCGCGCTGCTGATTGGGCGACCGATATGTTGGTGAGCTGTCGCCCAGGTGTGCCGTGGCTGCCGCCATCACCTCCGCGCGCGCCATCAGCCGCTGCTCGCGCGCACCAATGATTGACCGCAGCGGTCCTACGCGAGCAATGTTTCGTCGCAGGAAGTCAACATTCTCAGGCGGTGGGTCTACTCGAGTTGCCAGCGACGCCTTCAGGCCCGCAATCATCTTCATGTTGTTCGCCACGATGTGGTCCGCGACGGCCGTCACGGCCTTGGCCCGCCGGACATGCGCTTCACAATCCTCCTTTTGCTGCCGCAGCGCCTCGCGCTCCTGCTCAGCCCGCGTCTTGCCCGCGCCGTAGGCCGGCCGATTGGTGGCGTAGGTCGCATACGGCGTCATCGAGTGTTCCATCGAGCAGAGTGGCATGCTGGTGAGCCACAAGGTGCGGCACGAACAGCTTTCGAGCGCCCGGGGACTGGGCCTGGAACAAGCCTTCGAGGGAGGCGGATGGCAGTTAGAGTTTCAAGTTTCGACTTACCGGTAAAAAGACACCGGGGGGAGCCGGGACACACACGGTAAAAAGACACGGGGGGAGCCGGGACACTCACGGCACACCGGTACTATTGTCAGACTTATAATCATATCAGTGACTGCTCACACAGGCCCCCTCCGTAGCATCTCCTCGGCCACCGCTGAGGGTGTCAACACGCCCACGTCCGTGATCAGCAACGTGATCAGATGGGGAGGCGTCGCGTCGCGTCGCGGCTCTTCCAGCATGATGGCTGTGGCGCTGCCAGATGCAGATACCCCCCCCGCGGCCGCGCTGCTCGTGCTCCTGGGCGGCATCGGCGCCGGCCTGGCACGCGCCCTTGTCTGCGCCGCCGCATCCACGTGGTGCGTCGAAGAGAACGCGTAGTGCGCTGCCACCGCGTAAAACGGGCGTCCATGCGCTTGCGCGGCGTAGGCCATGGTGAGCGTGCCCACGGGTGCGAGGACACCGCCATCGCCCAGGACGGCGTGCGCGCCGCACAGCACCAGCCGGCACTGCGCCATGCAGCGTGCCACCGCACCTGGTTCGATGATGCGCACAGGGACGCCTGCCTGCATGAGCTCGCTCGCGGTGCGGTGGCCGTCGCCGTCGGGCCGGCCCTCAGAGACGACGAGCGTGAAGTGCGCCTGCGCGGCCGTCCGTAGCAGCAGCTCCGTCACGTGCGGGCAGTAACCGTGGGTCAGCACACACGAGACCGCACCCGAGGCAGCGCCTGGTAGGCCGCCTGGGAGTGCTGCTGTCGCCAGGCTGCCAATCGAGAGACTCTCCAACGATGCTGGCATGGCGCTACTCGAGCTGTTGCGCTCTCGGGCGGGGGAGGCGATGCAATCGTCGAGGCTCGCGCTTCGCCCGCTCGCGCCGCGCAGCAGCGAGCCGAGCAGGCTGCTGCCGTTTGCTACCACGCGGCATGAGCTCTCCCCAACCAACTTCAAATAGCGATCGCTGCGCTGCTGCAACCAATCATGCAAGGCGCCACCATCAGTGGACGCACCCGATGGCACCGGACGCAGCATCAGCTCGAGATACGCTTGGCAGCCGAGCAGCACCTCATTGCGCCGTTGCTCGCTCGACTCGGCGGAGATCAGCTGGTCAGCAGCCGCACGGAGGCGCACCTGTGTGGCCAGCAACGTGAGCTGCGGTGCGCGGCAAGCATTGCGCATCTCGAGCGCGAGCGAGTGCATGGCTGCCACCGCGGGTGGTGGTGCCACCGGCTCCTGCACCACGACCGTAGTCGGCTCTTGCGAGCTGTGGGCCACCATGAAAAGCGCAGGTGTGAACACAAGTTGGAAGAAATTGTGATGCCCAAAACTTCGAAGTGTCTTCCTAGTGCACGGCCAGATACAGGACGAGAGGAACAGAGGGCGGATAGAGGGCGGAGGCCGAGGCGGCCAGTGCGCAGTGAGTGAGTGAGTGAGCACTCACTCACGAGGCGGCCACAGTGCTGCAGCGCACGTGGAGGCAGCGCACGCTCAGGCGCACGGCTCGCCAGCCAACTCCTACTCCACGTCCTACCGCCGACGCGCGACGGGGCCGCGGCAATACTCACGACTCAGCGCGCAAACGGCTTGCACCGGGCGCTGACGGCGAGCAAGGGACGGCGAGTCGCACCTTAGTCGACACGTACATGCACGTGAGCCACGCGCTGCATCAGCACACCAGCCCCGTCTGCCGTCACGCCCGTGACGACGCGTCGTCGAGTCCGCGCGTCGGTGCTCGACGTGCACTGAGCCAGCCGGGCGGCGCGTCGCTAAACCTAGAGCGATTCTTATGGGTCCCATCACTTACCCCCCGAAGACAACTTGACCACTCCTGGCGTGGCCACCATCCCCTTGCCACGATAGGATGGGGCCCTGATTTCCCGAACGTTCAGGTCGGAGAGAGACTCGTGCGAGCGCCACTGTTTGAGGAAGCGATTTGTCGCGCGGCGCACATCGGCCGCCTCCAGCTCGGCACACTCGCCCCAGTACTTGTCGACGTCCTCTTCCTCGTCGCTTTTGTACACGACCGCGTCCGCGGGCCGGCGGACGGCATCGAGGGTTGTGAGCAGGCGGTTGTTGAACGCGCACTGCATCGCGTTTCCGGGCAGGTCGTTGGGCGGATGTACGCAGGGGTCCTCGAGGGCTCGTGAGACAATGTCGAGGGTCACGTAGGAGGTGCTCGTGATGAACCCCAGGAACGGGCCGACCCAATAGTTGGGGGCAATGCACGTCTTATCCGCGCCGCAGTTGGCGAAGTGCGCGAGGACGAGAGGGAAGACGACGATGAACAAATATGTCATGGCCGTGACGGCCTGCGTGTACGGCCACGGGAAGGGGATGTCCTCGATCTTGCGCGCCTGCCGCATCCCGATACTCCCGTCGCCGAGAACCTGCCAGTAGCGCGAGAGCACTGGCGGGTCCGAGCCCAGACCGCCGTCGCAGCGCCGCTGTGCGCTGATGTGCATGATCTGGGCAAAGATGAAGCCGACGCGGTCGGCACTATTCTCGAGCGTCTGGATCTCGGACTCTGTGAGGCCACCGAGCACCTCGAGCTGCTGCCACTTGGGGTCCGCACGGCTCGATGGCTGATTCATGCCGCCAAACGCACCCGGCCCCATCGGCACCGACGGCTTGCGCCCAGCTTCCGGGGCCTCCACCAGGTTGCTCAGGCTGTCATCGCGGCGCACGTACTGCAGCGCGAGCGCGTGACAGAGCGAGTAGCGGCGGGCCATGAGCATCTGGTACCGCCGCCGCACCTCGAGCCACTTCGCGCCGGCCTCGCCATACTCACGCTTGTTAGTGTTGATGAGCTCATCGAAGGTGATGGCTTCGGTGAACGCGTCGCCCCACTTGCCTGACATCAAGGTGAGAGCGGTGGCGCACTCCCAGAAGCGGTTGTACGCAACTTGGGTGCGGAAGACAAGCGCAAACGCCGAGATGTACGCAAACGGCTGGAATGGGTAAGGGTGCTGCATCAGGTTGCTCAAAACCGACGCGGGCACGAACAACTCGATCAGGAGCGTGAAGATGGCGGTATACAGCCCAAAGGGAATCGCCTGGGGGATGGCCGAGCCTGTCAACCGAAACATGTGCAGAAAGGGCGTGCCTTTGCGGTAGATCAGCATGGTTGCTGGGCGGCCTGAACACGGTTGCGCAGGTGAAGAAGATCGGCACTCGGCAGCTTCGCGTGAATATGCAGAGCGTCGTGTTGGGCGACATCTCGACGCCGCAGAGAGGACTCGTCTGCCCCCTTTTGTTCCTGACCAGGTTTAACCAGGTTTACTGTAACTATCGATTATCCAAACATGTAATGAGGTTTTCAGCCCAAAAGCCCGCGTGAATCTTATGAATCGACATGAAATATCGACCGACTGACCCTTCAAAGCACGAGGGCCCAAAGCTAACAACAGAGACGGGGCGCTGGAGAGAAAGATACGGTAAGGGCTGGCAGGGGTGATGCTCGATTGCTTCGTTGGCTGCGCTGCGGCCGCCCGCCTCACGCGCCACGAACATCTGGTCGACGGTACGACGCCTCTCCCTCTGGTCGCCCGGGCATTCACACACGCAAAACGCAAAACTCGCTCCACTATGTGTGTAGTGTACAAACAATGGCGCGTACGATATTTTGCGCCCGTACTTGTAAGCGAACGTATACATGTAACGATGTGATGACTTTTGATGTCAACGACCGATCATGCAGTCAACTGAACTACCAATAATTTCCCCTTCGACGTGGCCCTTTTGATTATAGGGGGCGTTTGTAGAGGCGGCACTTGGGGCCTCTCAGCTGGAGGTGAGGCTTGCCGCGCAGCGGGGAGCGAGCCTTGCCGCGGTGTCCTGGCAAGGGGCTCGGTGGCTGATGCGTTCTCCGAGCGGTCTCCGATGCGGTCGGTTGCCAAGCCAGCCATTGCCGAGGGTACATGCTGCGCCGTCGGCAGTGGCAGCCTAACATGGCCTTCTACCGCTTCCTGGAGCGCAAGAAGCTGCGCCGAAAGTGCTCGCATGCCATCGACGACCGTTGTGTCGAGCGCATGTTGCTTCTGTGTGACAGCCTGCAGCTCGATCTGCAGCTTGGCATGGGCCTGCTCCAAAAGCTTCTCCATCTCCACCAGCGGCTCCGCCTGCATCAGCGCCGCCCGTCGTATCTTTTGCGCTCCGAAGAGCCTCGCGGCCTCCTCGATCTCGATCTGGTGCGCCTTCTCCTCTCGTTCTTTGGTGATCCGCTTCTCTCGCGTCGACTCGCGGCGTCGCGCTTGCGACGACTTATCTTTCGAAATCCGTGATATTTGCCGTCGGGAGACCGATCGCAACTGCGCATCGACCACAGCCGGAGTAGACTGCATATCGACCACCTCTGATACCGTTTCATTGTTGCCGTCATCCATCCACCACTCGCTGGTCTCCTTCACACCCTTCGAGTGGCGCCCAAGCGTGCCCACGTGCGTGAGGCCGGGCTTGCCGTACAGAGGGTAATTGCGCCCAAAGAACGTCAGCCCTTGCCCGAACATGGCGAGCTCCGCGGCGTGCACGATCATGCGGCGGCATGCCCAACGTAAGCGCACTCGGTCCAGTTTCTTACTCAGCTCGGGGAGGCTCGCGAAGATGGATGCGAGGGACGATGGATCCATCACGTACAGTGTGATGTAGCTCATCGCTAGAGCCGACACATGCAGCTGAAGCGACTCGTTGCCCAGTAAGATGTCCTCTCCCCATGCCACCGTCGCGCGCTTCACTTTGCCAGCGTAGAGAGCGACGCCGCGATTCAGTATGTACATGTAGCCCGGCGGCACGTGCTCACCTTGCGGCAGCATGAGCAGGCGCAGCTTGCTTGCCAGCTCGATCTTGAGCACGGGGTGTTGCTCATGCACATACCACACGCAATCGAGACGATGCGCCGACACGTTCATGGCCACCTCGCCTTGGAGAGACTGTGTGGGCATGGGGCAGTCACACACACTCTCAGAGCCCAGCGCAGTCAGAGGGCGCACAGTCAGAGCGCAATGACAGCGCGCTGTCAGAGCGCGATCAATCCTCACATCAATCTTCTCATCTCACCGGCGAGAAGAGATCCATCAAGACATGAGCCTTGTGTTCCTTGAAGGCTTCGTTCGCCTCAAAGATGTACTCGCGCAGTCGGTAGCGGAGGAAGCTTGGCAGCCCCGCGTCATGCATGAACGCGTTGAGGGTGCTCAATCGCTCCCGCTTCTCTCGCGTATCCGGATCGATGGACGCCGCGAGCCCGCAGAAGGTGCCCACCAAATTGGCCCAAAGGAGTCCGCCGAAGAGGACCATGCACGTACAGACTGCGCGGGCACACAGGACGTGGGTTGGTGCGCTGAGTCAGGTAAGAGGTCAGACGGACCTGAGTGCTGAGACGGACCTCAAGGTTGGGCACAGCGCGCACACAAGCGGAAGGTAGGGCATGCAGCCAGTATGCAGCCAGGGAGGGGATCTCGATAGGGCATGCAGCCAGGGAGGGGATCTCGATAGGGCATGCAGCCAGGGAGGGGATCTCGACTCAGAGTGTCACTCCACAGCACACTCTATCTCCACTCACAACTCAGGCTCACGCACTGATTTGTTCGACGCTGTTATGGCGCGAGGCGCTCACGTCACCGTAGCCAACGCTCACGATTGTCACCGTCGCGAAGTAGATCGAGATGATGTACGACTCGAAAGCGCCCTTGCATATGGTGCCGCCCGAGCACTCGAGCGCATTGCAGCTCTGAAAGTCGCACTGCATGTTGGAGGGGCAGGTTGCGAGCAGAGCTCGGGCTTCGACAGGGCTGACTGTGCACGCCGATCCCGCGTCCTGCACGCCGCTCCCAGAGTCTCCCTCGAAGCAGAGTGGAGTGCAAAAACCGATGGTGCCCAGCCAGGTGCCAAGTGGATTAAAGCTTGCCTGGAGGCCCCATATGCATGCAAACCAATGGATCGTCGTCAGAATCGACACAAGCGTCTGTACCAGGCCGAGGTACGCGTAGTTGATGCTCATGCGCTTCTCCCAGCGCAGCAGCATGCGCGAGCCGCGCAGGAGACGTATGAGCTTGATGAGACGAAGCGCACGCAGTGAGCGGAGTGCAAAGAGGTCGGGAGTCGCGTTGTCTCCGCCGCCGCCGCCGGTGATGTCAAGAACAGAGGTGGCGATGGCGAGCAAGTCGAGCAGAAACCACCACGATGTTGAATAATGAAAAACAATCTCTCGCGCGTTGAAAACCCAACGCTTGCCCGAGCGCTCGATGATGTTATCCTCTTCATACCCCAAGCAAAACTGCAGGAGCATGTCACTGAGAAACACGCTGTCGATGGCGCGATTCACCAAGAAGAGAACGTTCGAGTCACGCTCGTCGGGAGGCACCGGCGACAAGAACCCGACCTCGAAGGGTGTGACGAAGGCGGTGAATATGAGGGCGAGCGACGCTATGAAGTCCCAATAGCCGATGCCCCGGCTGGTCCGCGGGTCTATGACCCATGGCATTCTTGTCGCAGTGTTCGGGTCGGTCTTCTTCTGGTGGTACATGTTCAATAGTTTTGTGCGCGTGGTTTCCTTGCTGAGCTTCTTCCCCTTGTGCTGATGCACTCCCTCTACGCGCATGATTTCGTAGTCGTGGGTCGTGCCGGGCACGTAGGAGAGCAGGTCGGTGTTGCTGAATTTTGGGTTGGATGCGTGCGATGTTGATTAAATATGGCTTTTGGGTAATTATCTTTACGGCGTGCATGCACCTGTAGCTGGTCGAATCAGGTTGGCGCGATTGGCCGGATGCACGTTGTGCGTCCGTGCCCAAACTTCGTCGTGAACATCGGCCAATTTATTGGAAGTTTGCTCGATGCCCCTGCGCGCGATTTTTGCTCAACTTCGTGGCGAGGTGCGTCCCAATCCGCGTGGCTCGCCGCTGCGGCTCACCCATACGCCGCGGACGAACAGTTTGGTGATTACCACATTGCCATGGCACCTAAGAAGGACAAGCTCAAGAAGGACGTGACCAAGCTGCCAGCATCAGGTGCCAGCTCGCACCGCAGCGACGCCCCGAGCCATCGTGGCGACACCCCGAGCAAGGAGAAGAAATCCAGCCGCGGCAAAGCCGAGAAAAAGGGTAAGAGCGAGAAGAAGAAGTCTGCGTTGGACACTGTCTCAGAGGAAGGCGTGCTGGAGCAGGAGACCTCCCGGGTTGAGCCGCTGAACGAGCTGCTCGCCCCTCTAGAGGAGCTGCTCGAAGCGAAGCGGGCCGAGCTTGGCCAGGTGGAGAACGAGCTTGAGAGCATCAATGAGGAGCTCGAGGAGCCCGAGGAGCCCGGCGGCGGCGGCAGCGTGCCGGACGAGGCCACGCCACGCAAACTGGTCCCCTCGGAGTCCTTTGTCATCAAGCGCACGCAAGCTATCAAGATTTGGAAGAGCTTTGCGAACGCCAAGCTCGCCGAGATGGCCTCGAGCCTGGACGCGGCGCTGCACAACGACGAGAAGCTGCGCACGCTGTTTGCGCACATGGATGCGGACCTGGGCGGTAGCATCGACAAGGACGAGCTCAAGGGCGCGCTCGATGCCGCAGGAAAGAAGGTCACCGACGAGCAGCTCCAGCACATGTTCGACCACGCGGATGAGGACGGAGGCGGCGACATCGATTACGACGAGTTTGCGAAAGTGGTCAAGGGCGTCAAGGCGAGCAGGGCCGCCTTCATCATTGAGCGCGGCGTGCGCCGGCATCAGGAGGCGGCGACCAAGAAGCGGACGAAACTGACTATGGAGGAGCTCGAAGCGGCGCTTCGGAGGGCCCTGCTCACCAAGACGCCCAAGGAGGTACTCGCCGAGTTCGATGTGAACAAGAACGGGGTGATCTCACGCGCCGAGTTCCGCGATGGCGTGAGTAACATCCTCAAGCTCGAGTTCAAGCCAAAAGACCTCGACGCGCTCTTCGACACGTTTGATCACAATCGTGACCACAGCATCGACATCAACGAGCTACAAGAGAGCTTTAAGAGCCTCAGGGAGGTGACCAAGCGAATCAAGGCACAGGTGGCCAACTTGCGCGCGCAGCGCGCGAAGCTCAAGACGGCGCTAGTCGTGCTCGAGGCGCGGCGCGCCGACGTGAGCGCCGTGACGCAAGCTTCGTTCGACGAGGACGCTCTGCTGGTTGCACACCGTTCAGCGCAGCGCGTGGACGCGAAGGTGGGCGCGGTGCTCAACGGCCGGATCAAGTCCGAGAGCAACCCGAAGGGCGTGTTCTCCTTCGAAGATATGGTCGCGAAGTGGGATAATCGGCGCAAGGTGGAGGGGTTCATGGACCTGGACGAGTTCACAACGCTCGTCAAGGCTGAATTGACGGCCAGCAAGTCCAAGCTGACGGCTGCACAAACGTTGTTTAACTTGGGGCAGACGGCGCTCGATCAAAGCGAGATCCAGGCGCAGTTTGCGGCGCTGGACCCGGAGGGCACGGGGAGCATCCAGATTCGGCAGAGCCTCAAGAGGATGATAGACGCCGAGTTCGCACGTGCAGGCAGGGATGCGGCCCTCGTCACCTCATGCGCGGAACGCAAGGCGGCAGCTCTCGAGGCGCAAGCTGCCTTCAAAAAGCTCGTGTTTGAGTTTGTGCAGCAAGAGCAAGAGGCGGCGGATGCGGCGATGCAGACCCCGCTAGCGCTGGCGGACGCTGCCGAGATCAACTGAGATCGTGCCCGAGACGAGATCGTATAGCCGAGCATTCGCCATGACAGAACCTCAGAAGCATGTTTGGAAGGGGTGGGAACTTGGCAACGTGCAACGTGGAATGAGAGTCCCAGCCGTGGCGTGTAGCCATGGGTGTGGACGACGTAGCGTCTTTCAAACTGTTTCAGAATCGGCCAAAAGCAAAACATAAACTTTCGCGATCCTTCGCGGCGGCAACTCACACACATGGACGGCAGGAGGGCGTCGCCCCTCACTATCGGGCGGCCCGAATGGGATATCTTCCTCGTGGACGCTTCAGAGGATCGGCTGTACCATGCCATTGGATCGGGCCCGCTCCACGGCAAGGCGTCGTTGCTGCTACGTGGCAAACGTGGAAGCCCTAAGAGCTCAGAGTTAAGTATGGCCACAGGTGCGCCGTCATCGCTCCCACGCTTGGCCTTTCCTGGCGTCGCCGGCACGCCTGCCAAGGCAAAATCGGACGATCAGCCAACCAAGGCCAAACCGGTCTCACTCACCAAGAGCACGCCAGGCAAGACCAGCAAGGCCGGCAAGGCCGGTAGGACCAGAGAGACGTTGGAAAGTGAGACACGGGACGATGTGCGGTACACGAGCGCCGTGCGTATGCAGAAGATGCAGCGCGGCCACTCGACGCGCCTAAGGCTGCGCGCCGAGCACCTGACTGTTGAGGATGCTCGCGCCGTCACGAAGATCCAGGCAGTCGCGCGCGGTCGCATGGTGCGCAGGCGCGAGGCGGCCAAAGAGGCGGCGAAGCAGGCCAAAGCAGCGACGAAGCTGGCCACAGTGATGCGGGGTTAGCTCGAGCGACGCGCGGTCCGAAAGGCCAAAGAGATCATCGAGCTCGAGGTGACGAAACTGGTGCGGCAGGCAGAGGAGCGGGCGGCACACCAAGCGAGTCTCGTGTCCAAGGGGCGAAAGGCGCAAGCGGAACTGCATGCCCTGGTGGCGTCGACGCAGCAGGGCCCCAACGCCAGCTGGTCCGAGAGCATTGGGATGCGCATGCGTGCGGCTGAAGCGACGCGTGACAAGCAGTTGGAACTATTGTACAAGGAAAAGAAGGAACGCGCGCTGGTGGAGCTGTTGCAGATGGTGGCGGAGTCGGAGGAGGCGGTGGCCTCACGGGAGGTCCACACGGCCACGGCGGCGGCGGTACAGGGTCGGTTGCTCGGTCTCGTGAGCCAGGCGCAGACGGCGATGGCCGCTGAGGCCGAGGGTGGTCGGAAGGTCAACGAGGGCGCACGTCGTTGCGCGTTGCACGACCTCGTCTCACTCGCCAAAGTGGAGGCCGAGGCCGAGGCGGCCGCCGAAGCCGAGAGGATGGCGCGCGCCAAGTCGGAGGCCGTGCTCGGCCGGCTAGGGATCCTGCTCTCGCTTGTGCAGACGCTCGTGCAAGCGGCGGCGACGATGCAGCTCGGGGCGACGCAGGAGAAGCTGCGCGAGATCGTGAAGCTTGCGCGGAGCGTCGGGGAGGCTGAGCTCGCTGAGGCCGCGGGCGCCGAGGCAGCAGGCGCCGCGGCCGATGCAGCGGCCAACGCGGCGGCGGTGCGCGTGCGGCTCCATAAGCTGGTGGGCCTAGCACAGGAGGTGGCGGCGGCGGCGGGGGATGCAGTGCCGAGGGAGCTGAAGCTACGCGAGCTCCTGAGGATGGCTCAGGAGGTATGCCGGTCTCAGAAGGCCAGCGAGGCCGAGGCGACCGAGCGCGCGAAGGCGTCCGCCGTGCGCTCCTGCATCCCGAAGGCGACCGCTGAGGCGCAGGCGCTGGTGGCAGAGGGAACTGATGCGTAGCGGGAGCAGCTCCGCTCGCTGGTCGAGATGGCGAGTGAGGTCAAGTTGCGGGAGATGGCCGATCATGCTGCACGCGAGGTGAACGCCAAGGCCGCCGGCGTACGCACGCAGCTTGCCAACCTGCTCAGCGCGACCAAAACAGCCAAGGCTGAGGACGCCAGTGGAGTCCATTCTTCCACCGAGCTGGGCGACCAGATGAGAGAGCTCATCAGCCTGGCGAAGCAAGTGGCCAAGGCGGAGGTGGCGGCCGAGTCGGAGGCGACCAAAGCGGCGGAGGCGGCGGAGATGGCAGCGTGTGCCAAGGCGGTTGCGGTTCACGGGCACCTCGAGGCGCTCGTTCGCGTCGCCGCGGCAATCGCCGACTCGGACGACGTGCGATCGCCGACGGCAGATCCGCAGTTCAAGCAACTCGCGCTGCAGCTTCGTGTGCTCGCGCGCGAACTGCTACGTATGGACGGCGACGCGGACGCCGAAGCGCGCGCCGTGCTGGGCGAGCACGTGGGTGGGCCGCGTGCGGAGCACCTAGGCGAGTTCATCCTAGGGCCGAAGGCGTCGGCTTTGCGTAGCAAGCTGCAACACCTTGTAGCGATGGCGAGCGCTTGCGAGCTAAGAGTGGCGAATGACATGACGCTCGTCTCCCGCGCCGCCGCAGCCGGGGCCGCCGCCGCCCTCGCCGTAGCCGCCCTCCCTGGCTATCTCTTTTCTGCCGCCACAAGTAAAGCCAGCGCCCTCCCTCGCGCCGCCTCCGTGGCCGCTGGGGACATTCGAACCCTTCCCTCCGGCGAGTCCGCCGAGGGGGCTACGGTGCAAGAGCAGCTGCGCGCGCTCTTATCTCTTGCCATGGAGGTGGCTCGAATGGAGAATGAGCTCTTCGGCGTCTCGGACATCGAGGCGGCGGCCAACGAGGCCATCCAGAACACGTTGGGAGGGAGCTCGGAGGCCAGCAAGTTGGCCAGCCGTGTGCTCTCCGCGGCCACCACTCGCATGGCCGCCCAGCGTGCCAAGGCAGCGACCAAGATCGAGGCGGTCTGCAGGGGAAAGCACGCGCGCAAGGAGGTGGCTGAGGGGCTCACTAGGCAACAGCTCAAGCTCCAACGGTACGTTGCGTTCACCGGAGGCGAGGCTGGCATGGGCGGCCTGCTCAGCGGCGGCACTGACAGTTTCCTAATTTGGGCGGCCACGCGCCCCACGGTGGCGTACCCCGAGGTGATCCTGAACGATCTGTTCTCGCAGCGCAAGACGTGCGTCGCGCGGCTGCGCACGAACTCCGACCTGACGCGCCTGCTTCGCAACGGAGACTACTATGTTGCCGTGCCAGAGCAGGGCGGCGAGGGAGGGGCCGGCGCAGGGCCCCTTCTGACGTACAAGCAGGCATCGGATGCGACGGTGCCGGGGTCGGCGGAGGCCAAGGCAGCGATCACGGCCGTCGTGGCGCACGAGTCGGCGAACGCGTACGACAACTCGCACAAGCCGTGGCGCGTGCCCGCCAACACCAAGAGTGCTCCGCCCGTGTACAAGGGTCAGCACCTGCTGCTGCGCTGCTGGGCCATTGAGTCGCATGCCGAGTTTGGGTCGGCGTGGCGGAGCCCTAATATGGGAAGCCACCTTGTGACGCCCAACATGCAGAAGGCGTGCGGCATCGAGGTGCACGACGCCTCCGATGTGCAGCGGCTCTACGACCGGCTGTATCCCGATGACGACCTCACTGAGATCCTGCCCAAGCCCGATGCGGTCATCTGCCACGTCGTCGAGCTCGTCGCCGAGCTCTCGCTACCACACGAAGCCACCGCAGCATCCACGCGAGACTACAGAGTGACCAAGGCACTCGAGCCGAGCACACAGGCCATCCTCGCGAGTAAAGAGAAGGCCAAGAAGAAGAAGAAGAAGGTCCTCAAGGCACTCCCCGAGCCGCTCCCATCCGGTGCCGTTGCCGCCCCCGAACCGCCGCCCTCAAAACGATCACCAACGACGTCCATGACGGCGGCCAAATCGCCGACGGCCAAAGCGACCCCCAAAGCGACCCCCCCGCCGAGCTTTCGCCGATGAGAGGACTGAAATGAGAGTCGAGGGTCTCTCTCGGCGTATCTTGGACAGGAGGTGTACCTGAAGGTGGATCCTCTAGGGACACAGGGGGTTCCGGTTCCCAGTGCAAGAACCAAGATCGGCTGAAGATCGGTTACAGATTGCAGTAAGGTAGTACCGGCAATGTGCGTCGATAGGACGTAGGTCATTCCGCTGTCTCATTCGTCATTGAAAAGGACGGCTTTTTACGAAAGCTCGTTCGGGATATACGTCGGGGTAAATTATTATTTCGTCAACCGACGAACCCGACGAACCCGACGAACCTGAGCACCCGTACGCGCCAAAGTTCTCAACTTGTCGACCGTTACGCGTTTTAGACGAGCGGAGCGCGGATCGTTTGGCTCGTTCGTCACGACTCAAGTTCAAGACGCGTTTCGACTTTCATCAACTCCGGGTTCGAGGGGAACTCGTAAAAGAAACGAACTGTGAATGATCGTGGGATCGCGAAAAGGAAGGAAGGCGAGAGAAAAGCCCAGGCTTTCGATCACGTCGCCCGACGGCCTTTCCGAGATCCTCACAATGCAGTTCAACCGTGCACCGGCGGACCGCGTGTGCAAACCGTGCGGGCCGCAGCCGCTGGTGGAGAAGGCCGCATCCTCAACGTCCGTCTCGGATCAGCAGCTCGAGGCGGCTTACGAGATTATCCTAAGGGCAATCGGCGAGGATCCCAGTCGCGAGGGCTTGAGGAAGACTCCTGCGCGCGCGGCCAAAGCGATGCGAGCACTTACGTCGGGGTATTCCGTCGAGCCCAGCGAATTGGCGCGCGACGCACTCTTCACTGTCGAACCTCGAAGTGAAGAGCCGCTTGGGATGGTCGTCGTGGTGCGTTACCCCTATCTTTCGCCTATCTTTCGCCCATGCACTTTCGCCCGTATGCACGACGCCACATTCTAGCTCACCCTCGCATTCGTCTCGGCTGTCCCTCCTGCTCGCAGCGCGACATCCGAATCAACTCCTTGTGCGAGCACCACCTGCTACCCTTTTACGGCCGGTGCCACATCGGCTACCTGCCCGACCGCGCTGTGCTTGGCCTCTCGAAGTTTGCGCGCGTGGCGGACGTGTGCGCGCGCCGGCTGCAGATGCAGGAGCGGCTCACAGAACAGATTGCCGACGCGCTCATGGAGGCATCAGCAGCGCGCGGCGTGATAGTAGCAGTCGAGTGCGCACATATGTGCATGTGCTCTCGTGGCGTCAAGCAGACGGAAACAACGACGTTCACGGCGGCGCCAGCGCGGTGCCTTCGCAAAGGATGAGGCGCTGCGCCGCGACTTTTGGCAGCAGGTCAATCCGGGCACGCCCACATCGCGACTGTAACCATGTTGCGGTGGCGCCACGCATCGCTCAAATCGAGGGTGTGGTTTTGTTCCAAGTTGTTTTTCCCGGTCTCTCGAGGTGAGGCGGCCGAACTCCTTTCACGATTCACTCCTTAGTTCAGAATTCACAGCACAAATATGCGCTGTCAGGCGCTCACCATCGCGGTCACGCTCGTTGCGGGCGACGGCGCCAGCCTAAGCAAGGTGAGCACGCGTCCTGCCGATGGTTCGCCACGTGTGAGCAGCAGCAGCAGCAGCAGCAGTAGCATTTATCATGAGCTGAGTGCCATTTCGCAGCGCCTTCTTGTTCAGCACCAAAATGCGCAGCAGCAGCAACACCAGCAGCAGGAACCGAATGCGCCGCCGCCACATGCGCCACCGAGCACTATGACTCCAGCAGACGTAGACGCTACTACTTACGACGATTCCGTCGCCATGACGTACGATGCGTATGGAGGGGATGAGGGTGAGGGTGAGGAGCTGGACGATGCCGCCTTGGACGGCCACCTGTACGAAGACACGCTCAAGGACGAGCTGGACGTGGACGATGAGCGTCACGAGCCCATTCTGAAGACGGCAGTCGTTCTCGTCGCGCTGGCGATGCTCTTCATGGGATGGCGCATGCATTGCAGCAGCAACGCCTCAGCGGGCGATGCATACTCAGGCGTCGGCGGAGGGCGGCACTCACCATTTCCGTTCGACGCGAGCGACGATTTGGATCTCGACGATTTTGGCGACTCGACGCGGCGGCATCGGGCGGACCCTCCACCCAGACGAACGGCTGACGCGCAAGATGTTGTCTCGGTTGTGCCTATGCCTCGAACTCACTGGGACATAGAGTAATTACATGTCACGCTCTTGTCTGTTGCTTGACGAGATGATAAAGATACCATTTCCTATAACCGGCTTGCGGTTGTAGCCTCTCGGCCTCGCTCTGAGGGCCTGTTTTTTCTGCTTCTGGATTCTGGATTGACATTGGACTTTGCTCTTTGGACGATGTTTCATTTCACATTTGATAATCATTATTTGTTTCTGCTTGTGGTTCTGCGCGCGCTCAACAGCTACATTTCATTGGCCGATCGCGCGCGTCCGGGGTCCGGCGCCCGCGGCCTGCCGTCACGACATGTTGACGTCGGTCAGAGAAATAGAAAGCGAGATCTCCCCCGTTTGTGCCAAAGAACCACTCCACCCGACTCCACCTGCGCTGGGGACGTGCATGCTCACACATCTGTTGCATGGGACTCACTACACTCTTGCCGACCACGCCAAGAGGTGTACCCTTTACTCCGCCGGACTTGTACTCTACTGTACTTGTATACTAGAGACATGAAAAATAAATTCAATAGAGGTGAGCCCTGTTCTAGCCTGGACCCCTTTTACGTACCGCTGTATCGCGCCGTTTTGAGCAAACGTCCTGCGGCACCGTGTTTTCCATCTCGACGCATCTCGGTAGTCCACTCCGACGAGAAATGATCTATCCGACCGCCCGCGCCATTGCCCTCGGACTGCTGTGCGCTCCGACGGCGGCCCTACTGCTCGGGCCATCGCCGGCGCCCGTGTGCCGTGCGTCGCCGCGCGCCGCGAGCGCGGCCCTGCGCATGGCGGAGGGCTTCACGAGCAAGGAGGAGCTGCTGCTCGTTGACGAGGTGGATCGCAGCGGCGTTGAGGTTGATGCGACCAGGGAGTCGGTGACGGCAGTGGATACGTCTCTGGTCAATGCGGTCAAGTGGACGCCGTCGGCGCGCGGTGAGCCCGGCAAGACGCCGCGCGACCTCGCCTTTGGCCCCATCAAGGCCTACTGCGCCGACCTAAAAGAGGTGAAGCGGCGGCCGACGCGCACGGTCGAGTGCGGCCCGATCAAATTTGGCTCGGAGCACCGGCTCGTGCGCCAGACTATGGCGACGACGCTCACCTCCGACGTAGAGGGCACCATCGAGCAGGTCATCCGCTGCGCCGACGAGGGCTTCGACCTCGTGCGCGTGACGGTCGTCGGCATGAAGGACGCGATTGCGTGCAAGAAGATCCGTGAGGGCCTCGACGCGCGCGGGTACAATATCCCGCTGGCCGCTGACATGCACTTCGCGCCCAAGGTCGCGCTTGCCGTCGCCGACGCCGTCGAGAAGATCCGTATCAACCCGGGCAACTTCGTGGATGGGCGCAAGACGTTCGAGACGATGGTGTACGAGACGGATGAGGACTACTTCAAGGAACGCGCCTTTTTCGTGGAGGCATTCACGCCGCTCGTGAAGAAGTGCAAGGAGCTCAACCGGTGCATGCGCATCGGCACCAACCACGGCTCGCTCTCGGCGCGCGTCCTCTCCTTTTACGGCGACACGCCGCGCGGCATGGTCGAGAGCGCGATCGAGTTCGCCGACATCTGCCGCTCGCTCGACTTCCACAACTTCGTTTTCTCGATGAAGGCGTCCAACCCGCTGGTGATGGTGCAGGCGTACCGGCTGCTCGCGGCCGAGATGGACCGGCTCGGCTGGGACTACCCCCTCCACCTCGGCGTCACCGAGGCGGGCGAGGGTGAAGATGGGCGAATGAAGAGCGCCATCGGCATCGGCGCTCTCCTCGCGGACGGTCTGGGCGATACGATCCGCGTGTCGCTCACGGAGGACCCCGAGTTCGAGTACGCGCCGTGCAACCGGCTGGCCGAGATTGCGGACGCCAAGCTCTTGCCCTCCGCGCTGGCCACCCAGCGCGCCGTGCCTCCGTACGTCGACATCCGCGACATTACCTCGTTCGCGCGCCGCTCGGGCCGCCTTCCAGCTCAGAAGGAGGGCGACACCTTCGACTACCGTGGGCTGCTCAACCGCGACGGCTCGGTGCTGTCGGCGGTGACGGCCAAGGAGCTGCGCGAGCCGAACACTCTGTACAACGCTCTTGGGTGCAAGACCGTCGTCGGCCTCCCCTTCAAGGACATTGCGACCTCCGACACGCTCATGCTCCGCGAGCCGCCGGCTCTCGATGACGAGATCGCGCGCCGCACGCTCAAGCGGCTGATGGACGTGGCGGTGCTGCCGGTCGTGCCCGCGGATGCGCTGGCCAAGGCCCCGATCGAGGGCGCGGTCGCGCTCATGTCCCTCGACGAGGCGGCCTCCGGTGCCAAGAAGCCCGCGTGCGCGTCGCGCGTCGTCCTGTCCGTGCGCGGCGACGAGTCCGCAGAGCTGATGAACAAGATCAAGGGGATCGAGCACGCGTTCGTGCTGCTCGACCCGCCCCCGACGCTCTCGCGCCTGCACGCCGCGCGCCGCCTCTTCAGCCTCTTCGGCGCGCTCAACATCGACTCGGCGGTGATCCATCATTTCCGTCCCGTCCCGTCGGACAGCAGCGAGCTCGCCCTCCAGATGGGCACCGAGGTGGGTGGGCTGCTCGTCGACGGTCTGGGCGATGGCGTGCTCGTCGAGCCGCAGACGCCGGGCAGCTTCGAGCTCAGCATGCTGCGCACGGTCTCATTCGGGCTCCTTCAGGGAAGCCGCATGCGTTCCGTCAAGACCGAGTTCGTCTCGTGCCCCTCGTGCGGCCGCACCCTGTTCAACTTGCAGGAGGTGACGGCGCAGATCTCGGAGCGCACGGGCCACCTGCCCGGCGTGACGGTCGCCATCATGGGGTGCATCGTCAACGGCCCCGGCGAGATGGCCGACGCCGACTTCGGCTACGTGGGCGGTGCACCTGGCAAGGTCGATCTCTACGTCGGCAAGGAGGTTGTGCGCCGTGGAGTGGACAACGAGGTTGCATGCGACCAGCTGATTGAGCTCATCAAGGAGTACGGTATGTGGAAGGACCCCGAGGAGAAGGAGGCGATGGAGGCCGTCGCATAGGCGACAATCGAGTCCAGCGCAGCAGCAGCAGCATGCAAGTGCTCACTACGGCGCCCTCTCCTCCCCAGCCCTTGCACGGGAGCGCAGCAGCAGCAGCAGCAGCAGCAGCAGCAGCAGCAGCAGCAGCAGCAGCAGGGCAGCGGCGAGGGGTGCAACGGAGCATGAAGCATGAGCACGAGGGCGGGGCGGTCAGAGTCTCTTAATGGCGCACGAGATGCCGTGCCAAGAAAAGGGAGCGAGTGATAAGAGGAAAAGGGGCGGTTTGCGTGAGGCGCCTTGGGCGAACGCTGCCCGTGCGCCTTGGGCTGGCAAGGATGCGCGAAGATGCGATGGACGGAGCGGGCGGGGTTGGTTGTTGCTTGTTCGTTAGTATCGCGTGTGTCCGACTTGTCGTGTTGTCTTATGCGCGCGAATGTCATGATTGTAGATTGATTTGTCAATTGAAACCGCTGCCGCCCCCGGCGTCCCCGCGGTCGGTCCGCACCATCCGCATCGTCCGGTCAGGGTGGCGTCACGAGTGTGTCGGCCTCCGGACTCGCGACTGCCGACATGCGACATGTGATTCACGCACACACAGACGCCGGCTTCACACACCGGCACGACAGAGTGCCAGGTCTCTGCGTGGGTGGCACACGATACACAGTCACAGGCTGCTCCCCGTCGGCGGAGCCGCCATCGGCCCATCGCGGCCGTTCCCGCTGGGGTTCCCGCCGAGAGCGCACGGAGGTACGTATTCATACACCCGCTCGCGTTCACGCTTTGCACTTCGGGGGGGGTGGCACCGCATCGCCGAAGAGTCCATCGTAGTATTGCTTGGCCGAGGTGGCGTCGACGGCGGTGCCCGCGGGCAGCGGCTCGGTGCGCTTGATGTACGTGGACTGGAGCGATGCAAAGGCGAACTCGTCGATACGCATGTAACGGCGCGCCGCGTCCGAGCCGAGCGGGTGGAGCGTGCCGGGTGCATGCATGACGTCCACGAGCACCTCCTTCCTATTTAGGATCATCGTGTTCCACGCATGGTGCGCGTGTGCGCCGCGCACGCACGCGCCCATTTCATAGCTCGCCTGCAGCCCCAGCTTGTCGCAGAGCACCTTAAAGAGCAGTGCGCGATGGCGCGTGGCGCCCGCCTTGACCTCGCCGAGGGGCACGACGCGCGTGCCCGAGACGACGCGCAGAGCGGCCAGCTGCTCTTCGGGCTCCGTGTAGTACTCGTACTCCAGGTACTCCACGGCTCCGCCCATCTGCTGGCACACAAACGTGGCAAGCGTGCTCGCAAGCGCGGCCGGCGTCGCGCCCTTTTTGGCGTGCGTCTGCAGCAGGGCGCGCGCGCTCGTGATGAGGGCAGCGAGGGGCGGGTCGTCGGCGGCGTCCACCGAGAGTACCTCGGGCCCCGCATTGGAAGTGGCCAGATCCTCAAGGGCGAGGAAGGCGGTGTCGCGCGTGCAGCCGTAGAAGCCATCCGAGGTGGGTAGGGAGAGAGGGATGGAGCCCTTGTACCACAACTGTGCGGCCGGGACCGCGTTACAGATCGCGAGGATGGACGCGCGAGCCGCCGCCGCCAGGCTGAGCGGCTCCGTCGCCACCGCCGCACCGGGCGCGCCCGAGGCGGCGCCCGTCGCGACGGTGAGCTGCTGGAGCAGCGGCAGCGCGCCGAGCTTGATGAGGCTACCGGCACTGACGGCGTCGGAGCACGCGGCCTGGACGAGCGAGCAGCCCGCACGCTGCATCGAGGGCAACGCGTGCGCGAGGAGCGTGATGGCGATCGCAATCGGCGGCGGCGGCGGCGGCGGCGGCGGCGCAGCGGCCTCGTCAAGCTCGCCTCCTTCCTTGCTCTCGGGTGCTGCGTCCTCCGGCGCCGTCTCGGGCGAGCTCGCGGGCGCCGGAGGGCCCTTGAGCATGGCGCAGGCGGTCGGGTGCGACGCGAGCGCGGCGAATGCGGCCGCGGCGGCCTCTAGCAGAGCGGGCGGCTGGCTCGCGTCGAAGAACGAGAGCAGTGCCGTCGCGGCGCCCGCCGCCATCAGGGTCTCCCGGCCGGACGCCTCACTCGCGCACTGGCCTACAATGTCCGCCGCTGTCGCGAGCAGCCCGCTATCCTGCAATGCGGAGAGGGGGTTGGCCAGCAGTGCGACGACCGTCTCGATGCCCGCCGCCGCCGCTGAGTCGTCCTTGGACTCAGGCGCCGCGTCGGGCGCATCGACCTCGCCAACGGACGTGGAGGGCGACGGCGGCGGCGCGAGCAGCGCCACGCGCCCAGAGGGCTGATGCACCAAATGGAGGAGCGCTGTGCATGCATTGCCTCGTACGGCGGACCAGCCAGGCACGCACCCTTCCGTGGGAGGCGCGAGCAGCGCCACGAGCGCCGGCAGCGTCGTGGGCACGCTCGCCATCGTCACCGCCGCCGCGCCGTCGATGGCCATGTGCGCGACACCGAGCGTCAGGTTGGCGATCAGCGCGGCGGAGGCCGCGTCCTTGGAGGCAGCTGCAGCCCCGCCCGCGATGGCGCAGGGCGCGCCCGGCGCGCCGAGGGCGTACACGATCTCGTGCAGCCCGCCCGCCGCGACGATCGCCCTGCGCCCAGCGAGCGACTGGCCGGCGATCGCGAGCACGGTCGCTGCGTTGGAGCGGAGCTCAGCGGCGCACTGGATTGCCTCGGCCGAAAGCGGCGGCGCGTCGGGCTCGACCGGCAGCACCTTGAGGAGCGCGAGCGCTGCGTCCACGAGCCCGCCCTCGATCAGAGCGGGCAGCAGCGCGCCGTCGTACAGGCAGAAGCCGAGCAATAGAAGCACCTTCGATCGGGCGCGCAGCCGGGGCGCGTCGGCGGCGGGCAGCGCCGTCGCGAGCGGTTCGAGCAGCGCCAGAAGCAAGGGGAGCTTATCGGGCGCGCCGAAGCTCGCGCGGCACATGGGCGCCTCGGCCAGCCGCGAGAGCGCGAGCGCCGCCTGCGCTTGCAGCGCCGGCTGCGTGCTCATTGACGGCTGCACGATCGCAAGCAGTGGCGAGACCGTCTCACCGCGCCGCAGCGTGAGGCGACCCTCGGCCGAGCCCGCCGAGCGCCGCGAGCGCGGCACAAGCGCCCGCCAACAGCACGCAGCACGGGTCGCTCGCGGCCGCCGAGACGGGCTGCCTCACGATCGACATGAGCGACGCGCCGCAGGTCGCGAGCGCCACAGAGCCCGCGCCCGCCTCGCACAGGCCGTTGACGAGCTTGGTGGCGGTGTCGACCGCCTGCGCCGACTCAGGCGTCGCACTTTCCGCCGGCGTCAATGCCGCCTCGGCGTAGACGGCCGCGGCCACCTGGAAGATGGACACAGCCTTCTCGAGCATAATCGGCAGCTTCTCGGGTTCGTTGAGCATCACGACCAGAGGCTCGAGGGCCGAAGCCTTGGCGGCGCCGCTCGCGCCGTCGGCCGCCGCGATAGCTGCTATAATGGCCTCCGCAGGGTCGGCCGGGGGCGGGGGCGCTTTCGGAGCCATAGTGACCGGGGAGGCTGAGCGCTGGTGCCGGAGGACAGCGGAACAGCGGACGCAGTGTCGATCGCAACAGCTCCAACACTGTGCTGTGAACCTCTCAATACACCTTCCCAAACACATGACACAGAAGTACAAATGCCGGCGATTTCGTCAGGCTGAACGTCGTTTGTTTCACAGACATTGGTTTTTCGTTGGCCCTCGAGAGTCGACGTCCCACTTCGCGTGAGAGTGCCCCGCACTCCACCCATCCGACGAGCGCATTAGATCGGCCCTTCGAATGGGAAAAGGAAGCTGCTCCACCAAGCAGAAGCAGATCAGGCGAAAGGCGGCCGAGCGCGCTGGAACAATGAAGTGCCATGGCTTCAAGGTACCTGCCCGCACCGGCATTGCCAAGGAGCGATTGAACCACCCGGCATCCTTGGCAACAGCGGCTGCGCTGGAGGCGGCGAGTGCGTCGTCGAGCGCAGAATTGAAGGGATTGAAGGGATTCGGTGGCGGTGGCGCAACCGCGTGCATCGGCGTCAGCGAGGAGCAGAAACTGCGTCGCAAAATTCGTGCCCGCGAGGCCGAGGCCGAAAAGGCTGCCGCGCAGACGATCACGCCCGCGGCAGCCAGCCTACTGGCGTCCTTGCGCGCAGAGCTAGGCGTCACGAAAAAGATATGAATTAGTTCGTTTCAACATATCATCGGGTCCGTGTCAGCTGTCAACATCCTCATGACCTCATCCATGATGATGATCCTGGACGATAAGTAATACTACCTAAGCGTTAAAGCAAAAACACGCCTGACGGCGACGTAGCGCACCTCCACGAGGCGAGAGTCACCCCCGAGTCCCCCAAGAATAACCCAAGAAAATTTTCTAACGTCTGTAATACGTCTCTACTATGAACTGATTCTTGTACTCTCGACGTCTCTCGAGGCGTGCGTGCGCCGTGCGTGAACGTGAACACGACAGACACGACAACCGGTGCTGTGCTACTGTGCTAGTGTGCTTCCGAGAGACCGCGGACCGGGGCGCCGTCAACCCGCCGTCCCCCTCCCTGCCTCTCGCCTCTCCTGCCGTGCGTGGAATGCCGGAGGCTTGTACGTGTTCACGAGAGCCAGGCCATACCGTGTAGCAACAGCACACGTGTCACACGTCACGGCAAAGCATTCCCCACAGCGGCCCCACGACTTTTCGATGAAATCAGCAATCCACACGCGGAAAGTTATCGACCGCGCCACCAAGCGCCGCGCGACCAAGTCCGCTACGCCTCCCAAGCTCATTGACCACTACGGGTGCCTCCCTCCGAGAATGGCCGATGCATCACTGCTACCAAGGCGCATCGTCAAGGAGACGCAGCGACTGATGACAGAGCCAGGTGCGCGACGCCAACCCCAATCCTCAAGCACGCTCCCTGCGGTCCCGCTCGTGCGCTGACCTGGGCGCTTGCGTGCGTTCGCAGCTCCCGGCGTCGCTGCAACCCCATTTACAGACAACCTGCGCTACTTCAACGTGGTCATGCAGGGCCCCTCTGAATCTCCCTACGAAGGTGGGACTCCTTCACACCTGCTCACAGCACCAGGAGCGCCCCTCACCATGGCGACACCAACACGGTGCTGACGCACCCGGCGGCCCACTCCCATACCGCAGGCGGCACGTTCAAGCTGGAGCTCTTCTTACCGGAGGAGTACCCGATGGCCCCGCCCAAGGTGCGCTTCCTCACCAAGATGTATCACCCCAACATCGACAAACTCGGTCGCATCTGCCTAGACATTCTGAAGGACAAGTGGAGCCCGGCGCTTCAGATCCGGACGGTGCTCCTCTCGATCCAGGCGCTGCTCTCCGCGCCCAACCCCGACGATCCGCTCGCGAACGACGTGGCCGAGATGTGGAAGACGAACGAGCCGGAGGCGATCCGGAACGGTGCGCAGCCCGCGATGCGCGCGCTCGCCCGTTGCTCTGCGTCGTGTAGGTGCTGACGCGCCGTCGCCTCACCCCGTGCTATGCGCGCCTGTGCGCAGCCAAAGAGTGGACGAGGCTGCATGCGACAGGCTGACTGGCCACGTTAAGGCCGACCGTTCCAGGTTGACTGTGCCACGAGACTGTGTGACACGACGCCGCGCGACGAGCGCTCTCTCTCGCCGTTCATGGATACACCGCACGGCCGCGTGTAGGCTTTATTGCACGGTGCTTTTCCGCACGAGAGCGATCTGGCCCTAGATCGAACGACCCGCAGCATGGCTGTAGTCGGGTGTAATAATTTTGTTATAGCTGGGTTGCAAACTCCTCAGCTACCGTGCCTGATCGGTTCGACTGAAGATGTTCACCTCGTCCGCGGCGCGCGGGCCATCCGTATCGTTCTCCACCGGCACGCGCCTCGCGCGCCGCGGGCTCCCGCGCACCGGCGCGGGCTTCTTCCGGACGCGCGTAGGACGCGCGCCCTCAGCGGCATCGCACGACGCGATTCCATTCGTCACGACCGGATCGGTCGTGCCGAGCGCGGGTCGAAAACCCGCGTCGCCACGCTGCGCACCACAGGTCTCAAAGCCCGGCGCAGTGGGCCGTGGTCTGCTGTCGCTCGCTCCCACTCTCGCGGCTCCGCCTCCGGGTCCGGCCTTCTCGCCATTTCGAAACCATGTTCGACGCGTGCCGACGTCGTCTCCGCCCAACGTCGTCTCCGCCGTTGGCTCCGCCTCCGTTACGGGCGCGTCGCGTACCCCCCGAAGTGGAACTCTTCGAGTGACCCTGTGCCACCGATGGCGTAGCTCGCGGTCACCGGGCTCTCTGAGCTCTCGAGGCTCTCGAGGCTCTCGCACTCGCTGCGCCGATGCGAATCTTGAATGCCTGAAGTCTGATCTCTACGCGCTCATATTGTGGCTCAGCATCAGCTGTGACTTGAGGCGTGGATCCCAAGGGGTCGGTGTCCAAGTCAAACTACGCGCCGCTCGCGCCGTGCCGAGCGGCAGCGCAAAGTTCATCGAGAAGTCGTTGACGAAGACGGCGAAGAAGGCATGCGTGGGCTCCTGCCCCGTCGGACGAGAAGAGGAGCTGAGGACGCTCCACTGCGGCGGAAAGAGGTTGGGGGAGGGTCCGAGAAAGGTTGGGGGAGGGACCGGGAGAGGTTGGGGGAGGCGTGGCGCATCGGCGGCGTACTGCGACCGACGCTGATCGTACCGACGGGTTGCGGAGCGTCGTATTGAGCGCGGGCGGATTGAGGCCGATTGCGACGCCGGCGGTATCCGACAGGGCGTTCGATGTGCAACGTCGTCGCGCGATCAACGAGCATCCGCTCGACAGCTTCCTCTTCCTCCTCGTCCTCCTCCTCCTCCTCGTCCTCGTCCTCATCCTCATCTTCCTCGTCGTCCATCGCTCCATGCTTCTGCTCGTCCTCTCCAATAATGTCCACCTCCGCCAGCTCCAGCGTCGCATCGTCCAGCTTCGTTGCCGCCTTGCCCTTACCGAGAGAGCGCCCCCACGCCTCAAGCGCTCGGTACGGCGGCGCTCCGCCACGGGCGCTCGGCACGGCGCGCCTTGGGCAGCCCGCACGGCAGGCACGGCGCGCGCGCCGGAGCCGCGCGGCGGCAGCCGCCTCAGCTTCAGGAGCATCACGGTATACGCTCACCGTCCGGTTGAACGCAGGCCGTGGCATCGCCCAACGAAATCCGGCGGAGCCTTTGCCGGCGATCGTGTGCGTATACGCGAGCTCCCCGGCTCTCAGCGACGACTGCCCCGAACGCTTCAAGGAGGCCATGTTCTTGAAGAGCAGGTGCCACACGCCCGTTCGAGTGCACCTCCAAGCAAACGGATCCTCCGCCACCAACGGCACAGCACCCCAAACCAAAATGGGCGCGGAGCCCACGCGCGTGTACGGGCCGGCTGCCGTGGGAGCTCGCGCAGCACCTATGTGGAAGCGCACGCCCTTGCGCTGGTTGCGCTCTGGGTAGCCACAGGCGATCGACTTGTAGAAGAGAGTCACTGAGCCATCAGCTGCTACGTACGGTGCCGCATTGCTTGTGATGCCCGCGTCCCACGCGCCTGCAGGGCTTGTGGGCAGAACGGGGGCATCGAGTCGGAGCCAAGGTCCGTCGAGGGTGCGCGAGAAGGCCACACCTATCCGCTTCGAGTTCCACGCGAGCTCGTACGCGCTGCGGTTCGCAAACAGGCCGGCCGCCGGCTCGGGCGGCGGGAAGCTGTACGTGATGCCGGTATAAAAGAGTGCATACTCACGCCTCGAGGGGTCCCAGTGAACGGTTGGGTTGTGCGTCGCCATGCCATCCCAGTAGGCGGGTCCGCGACGAGGCAGCACGACGGCGCGAAACTCAAACGGGCCGAGTGGGCTCGGCGAGGTGCCGTGCACCACCTCGGATGACATCACCCACGCGCCGTGGCCCAGCCTCTCATCCCATCGCGAAGCAAACATATGGAACAGACTATCGGGGCCGCGAATGGCCGAGCCGCCCCACACTAAAGAGCCGCGGATTCCAAATCCGCTGTCCTGAGCAGTGATCGCCGTGCTAAACTTGCGGCGCAGCACCCGATTGCAGCAGCACGGAGTTGTCGTGAACAGTTGCGGTCTGTCGCCGCCATCCTCCTGACGTTGCGCACGACCCACATTGCTGAGCGAGAAGTAGGTGAGGACTACGATAGTGCTCACTATCGTGTACGGCCACCACCGCATCGTGTATCTCTTCGGGCGTGTGGTGGCCCGACAACCTACTCAGCGGTCATGTGAACCCCATCCATCATTTTCGCGCGTTTCCAATTTGAGGTGTGCTCGTGGCTTCCACTTCACGGGGGCTTATAGATCGATCTGGGAGGGTTCATGTAGATGCGGCTTCATGCATAACCACAAATGGCCTTTTTCACACCCCATGTCGGCGAGAGTGGGAGCCGTGACGGCAGCCTTCGTGCCCTCGTGCCCTGCCAACGGCGACTTGCACAATGACGCCGCACTCGAAGCCATGCTGTCCGCCCGTGCCTCGACGGCGCGCGAGCTGCTCATCATGGTGCTCGGCTGGACAAACGGCAAGTCGCAGATAAATATGCGTGATGAAGGTGTTCGCTTCATAGAGGCGCAGATCGCGTCGCTCCGAAGGCACTCGGTCGAAAACTACCTCGTACTCACGCCCCAGCTCGGTCAGCAGAATCGCAGGGCCGGCACCGACAACATGTGCCTCAACAGGCTCCGCCCACGCGGCGTGTGCTGCGCCTACTCGAGCGTGGGCATGCGTGAGGTCGGTGTGACCATCGACCGCGGCAACGCGTCTTGGGGCATGTTCACGACGCACCCTTACATGCTCTTCCTGCAGCGGTGGTGGTTCACTACGCACGCCCTCGTGCGTGGCTACTCGATCCTCTCTATCGATTCCGACTTGCAGCTCTCGACCAACCCCTTTGTAGTGGTGCACGCGCCGGCATATGCGTGGTTCGACGTCCTCTTCCAGGGCGATGGCGGCTGGCCCGTGCGCCAGTGGCGCGTACCACTGCTCGAGCGCAGCAGCAGAGCCGGCGGCGCGGCGCGCAAGGCGGGCGCCGCTGGCGCGACCTCCTATCGGGATGGCGATGAGGTCGGTGTCACATGCACGCGGACGGCACATCGAGCGATGCCCGAAGGCCATCCTTGCCCCTGTGACGTAACGGCCGCGCCAAGCTTGAACACGGGCTTCGTGTTTGCGCGTGCGGCCGCAGGCGCGCGCGCCGCCGGCCTCTTCAATGCCACCGTACAGACGATCCTGCGGCGCTTGGCGCATGCACCATTTCGCGATCCCAACGGGGTCATTCATCAAGGACGCCTTTGGCCGCAGGCGGTGATGAACGAGCAAGTGTTTGAGCGGGCGGGGCTGCCGGAGTGGTTCTCACACGCTCGCGCGCAGCACGAGGGTGCGCGCGTGCACGCCGGCTGCCATCCGCTCGACGTCGATTGCCAGCCCTTCGTCACACCGCACACACCTGACCCACTAGGTGTTCTCATGCCTCGTGCCTGGTGGGTCACGACGCCACGTACACATTCGGTGTGGCTCGCGAGCGAGTGGCAAGCGGGCACGGGGCGGGCGTGCAGCAGCAGTAGCAGCGGCAGTAGCAGCGACGGCGGCGGCGACGTGGACAAGGGCGGAGGCGGCGACGCGAGGGCGAGGGCGAGGGCGAGTGACGAGGCCGTCGGTACGCTTCGGCCGTTGGCTGATCATCTCATCGCCCATACGGAGGTACGTACCGGTGTCGGCGACGCTTCGAGTGCGCCCGTGCGCGTGGCGGTGCTGCCACGACCGGCCGTCGGTCGCCTGTGCGGTGTGCGAAAGATCCCACTGGCATCGCTGCATGCCATCCAGTCCGCACCGCTGCCGTGCGCCGCATTTGGAAAGCCGAGCTTCTTGGGCATGCAAGTACAGCACCTGCAGTTCATGAGCATCTTCACGCGCCTGCACATCTTCCACGCACTGCGCTGGTTTACGAGCAACCGCACGGCGGGCGCGGCTGAAGGCTCCGACGCGCGCACGCCAGACTGCCCTGCGACGCCACAAGCTCTCGAGGCGGCTCTCGAGGTGCGGCTCGCCACCCGCGGCTCGAATCGCCGTGCTCATCGGCACCGCCGTCTCCAACGTGAGCATTGTCTGCGCGACCCGCGACGACCAGGCGTCCTTCCGCTGCCCGTGCTGCTGGATCGCACCCGAGTCTCTCGCGAAAGAGACGACCGGGTGCCCTACCTGGAATCCAAATGTTTGAGCCGGGGCCGTACTTTATCGTGTATGCCGTACGTGCCGCGTACGCGCCGTAGGAGAGAGCACGGACATGCCGTTGCGCGCGCCGTGGCGGCGCGCCTCTGCATCGCTGGCGTACGCCGGCGCCTCGTCTCGCGTCTCCGCCGTCTATGCCTCTCGAGTCTACAGTCTTGCGGTCCCACCGGCGCACGCGGGGAGGGTCCCTCGGCGTTCGATCGGTCTCTCTCTCGCCGCGCCGGGTACGTCTCGCCGGCGGGGGCGTACCGACCTCTACCCCTCTAGGGTAGCACCATTTTATCCTCAGTGAGTCCTTTTGCTGTTCACGACGCGAGGCAGGCACACTCATTCGACACACAACCCGCCACACAATATTGTGCTAGACTGGCTTGTCACTGGCACCAAGCACGCCCCACCCCCGGAAACATTTCACACTGTCACTACTGGCATGCACCAGCCAATACCCCTCGTCAGGCGCGCGCGTTGGACAGGGTTTCACGCGACACTAAGTGGAGAGTGAGAGAGGAAGAGGTCGTTTGACGAGACCCGCTCTACTCCTCCTTGTTGTAGTCGACGAAGCGCTTCTCCGCGATCTTGTGCATGGGGACGAAGTTGAACGGGAACATGCGCACGTCGCGCTTGTTGCGATCGCGCATGCCGGGGTAGAGGAGGCGGCGGGAGTGCGAGTCTGCGCGCGAATCGTCCAGGCCCGTGTGGTCGTACGTGCCACGCAGGCTCTTGCTCCACGCGATCTCAGTGTGGCGGGTAAAGTACTTCCACATGAAGAAGAACATGAGGAGGGTCGCAAGGCCGATCACAGCGTACAGCGGCGTGACAGCGTGGTTGTACCAGATCTTCCAGATGATCTGCTTCCGGTTCATGCCCTTGTACAGGAGGCCGCCCTTGGGAATCTCCTGCCATGTCGTCACAGTCGGCGCCTCAAGAACGTGGATGGAGCCCAGCGACTTGCCCTCCGCCAGCATCGCACGGGTGGTGTGCAGCGAGCGCACGGGGTTGACCGCGCGAACAATAGGGCTGGTGATCGGCGCCTTCGGGGCGAGGAGGGCGCGGGTCGAAATGCTGCGGGCGAGCACGGACGCCGTCGAGAGGCGCGGAACGGAGGCGAAGAGTCTCTTGGCAAACATTGTTTTTTTGTCACCTCCACTCGCCTGCTTCCACAAGCAGATGCGGAATTTGGAATCCAGATGGAATCTGTCCGCGCACAAGTCCTGGATTTGACGGCGATCTCGGTCGCGCTCTGCACCCCAGGGCCAGCGACATGTTCGGGCATATCGTACCAGCGATGGCGAGGAGCATGCGCAAACTCAGCTGTCGGCCCTCTTGGATAGCCGCTGTGGATGTGTTCATTCAGCCGATGGTCGAGGATTTTGTCTTCCGCGAAGCTCTGCGCCTTGGTCAGCAGGAGTTTTTGATCGGTGCCCAGCATGCCGCCCTGATCGTTGCAAGTGCTTATACTGAGGCAATGCGCGGCGACACCACACTCCTCGACGCGCTTTGCAGAGACGGTGGCCTGACAAAACCGCTCCATGAGGCGTTATGCGACGAAGCGCGCCTGAGGCAAGCAGCTGGCAAGATTGAGGTAGAAAAGGCCCTCCTGCAGCTCGGAATGGCCATGGAGGAGCTGCGAGGTGCGCCGTGCGTCTCGGACTCACGCTTGGTGATCGGCGCCCAGCGCGAGCTCGTGCCGTCGAGTGATCTGCAATCGCCGTTCGTCGCCATCGGCTCCTCCCTCATCGTCTGTGGTGAGACGGCGGAAAGGACAGAGTGCCTGT
This sequence comes from Chrysochromulina tobinii, assembly GCA_001275005.1. Classification (NCBI taxonomy): domain Eukaryota; phylum Haptophyta; order Prymnesiales; family Chrysochromulinaceae; genus Chrysochromulina; species Chrysochromulina tobinii. Next base: position 76,307 of record JWZX01003385.1, read on the forward strand.
GGCACCCGCGGCGTCAGAGCGAGCTGCTGGCTGATAACGGCTGCTTGGTGCAAGTTGCCGTCTCCTTTGGCGACGCGACGACAGCGGGGCACGACGTACCTGTTCGAGGCTGCAGTCAACGGCGAATGCCTGCTCGATGCAGAGGAGCGAACCGATGACAACTTGCAAGTAGTTGTTGCCGACGTCAATGGACGCATGGCCAGGAACGGCCGGCACGCCTTTTGGTTGGCCTCCGGCACCAAGTGAAGCGGGGCCCACAGCACATTGTATACTTGAGTTCGAGAAAGGGTGCTCCGGCCCTTGGTGACTGGACCCCGGGGACCACACGCCAAGGGATGAGCGAGCGCGTGGGGCGTTGCCGAGTGCCGAGCCGAGTCGGCCACGTCCGCGGGCTGCACGCGCGCCGGTGTGTACGAGTACAGCCTGTTGGTGTCGCGGCCGTGCCCAAGCGTGTGCGGCAGCTCGCGCGCCGCGGGCACGGCGGCACCGTACGGGCAAACGGGTAGCGTGTTCGCGGCACCAAACCCCACCCAGAAACGGCGGGGCGGGGCGCCCATGATGCTACCGCCGTACCCGGGAGTGCGGCGCGGGCGCGCGGTCTCGATGTAATCAATGTTAAATCAAGACCATTATAAATCAAGAACGAAAGTGGTTACCTTTACTACGTGTTGGAACTTGGATCTCACTTCTCAGATGCCCACCTCAGGGAGAGTAGCGCAGCCGATTAGAGGCGAGGCGCCCGGACAGGCACCAGTGACGCACGCGACCCCTGCGGGGCCGTCCGGACGGCGCGGCTGGCGGGCGCGCGCCGGACGGGCCACGAGCCGGTCGGGGCTCTGCGCTGACGACCTCAGTCAAACCGTGATCCGTGTTCCGTCACCCGGTTGCGTGTACAACAGCAGACGCATGCGAGAGTCCAGCCTGTAGGACAGTCATCGTGGATGCAGCTCGACCGAATCGTCGGCCACAATCCACTTTATGTCGGCGACCTGCCATTCCGTTCCTTCGGCTGCATCTCCCGTCGCGCTCAGCTTCCTCTCGAACGTCCACTTGCTCTGCTGCAGCCTGGGCGGGTCGGAGAGGGTCGAGTAGCAGCGCCCATGACGAAAGTCGTCCAGCGTCTCAGTCTGCAGAACTCGGAAGGAGACTTCGAGATGCGCGAGGCTGTGATCGGTGTTCGCGGTACGTGCTCGGCTCAAAACTGCTGACAATATGGTGTAGTCCTCTGGCTCGGAAGGAGCCAAGCTCCCCTTGGTGAAGGTCTCGGCGAGCAGGCACGAGGGCTGAACAAGGCTCTCAAGTGCTGACCAGTCTCTCCGGCCGATGAGTTGATGGCAGGTCACGTATGCCTGCCGGGTGCCGACCAGGAAGTCCTCAAGGTTGAATTCGTGCTCTGAATGTATAGCCCTGAGCGAAAGCCTTGTCAGTGTGCGCTCCCAGAGCGAAAGCCCTGGTTCGACAAACTTTGGATTATCCATCCAGCAGCTGACTTGTTTCTCGGGTCCCAGGGTGCGCGAGAGCTCATGCAGGGAGAGCAGGCTGCGCACGCGCCGGAGGCCGCTAACCGCAAGGCCTCTGGCAGAGAGGCATCGCATTCGTCCCGCCACTATGGGCGAAAATCAACGAAACACCGAAAAATTAATTTCATCTCCTCAGCCCTAAGTGAAACGGCTGAGAGAACGCACGGTCGCAGCGGGGGACAGCGTGCTTGTGTATCAGTTCAGGGACGTAGCGTTGCTGGAGCGCTCGCAACAGCGCGTCTTCACGTGAAAAATCACGCAACACCCACGATGCGCGGCAACACAAGCGCATAAAGCCGCTCGATCGGCCTTGGACACCGGACCATGCGGTCTGCAGTCTCTTCATTCTTCGCCGAAGACCCCGACAAGGTGCACGACAGGAAGGTGAGCGGTCTGCCGATCGACTTGAATGTGACCGCTGCCAAGACCTCGCTGCGCCGACTGCGGGATGCCATCGAGGCCACCGTCACCCTGTACACATTGAGGCCGCCGCCGAAGAAAAAGGGGGGGGTGCCGCAGCTCTTGCTGCCAGAGATGGCAGAGTGGAGCCGTCACGAGGCCTTCTGCGGCGGCATCGCGAGCGGTGAGCTGATGCACCGCACCGCAGCGCGACTGGCGGCAATAGAGGAACTGATCATAACCCAGCGCACTGCCGTCAGCGCGGTCGTGTCGATCTGTCTGGGCGACGAGGCCAAGGCACTGTGCAAGAAGGGGCTTGATGCGATCTATGCCTTCGAGCTGATGATACGCGACGCGAGCGACGCGAAGGAGGCGGCGAACAAGGCCCTCAAGCGGGCAACGTCGTCGCGAGGCTCCGCGTTAGACGGTGAGCTCAAGGCGGCCAGCATAAAGGACGGGAGGAAGATGGTGGCGGCGCATCAGGCGGCGAAGGCCGAGCTCGAGAAAGCGATGGCCGCGATCGAGCAGGCTGAGGCAACGCTCGCGCGTGCCGATGCGGAGCTCGTTCGCCTCGTGGAAGAGGCGCAGCCAGTGGCGCTCAAGGTGGCCTCCTCCGCTCGGCGCGACGCGGAGAACGGACCCCTGAGCCAAGCGGCGGAGGAGCTGGCCAAGGTCTATCGCTCTTTTGCGCGCGGCGTAGTGACGGTGCGACAGGGCGACAGTTTGCCTACAGATTACAACCCGAGTGTGAAGCGCCTCGCGCCAAAGGAGACAACAGCGCGCTACGCGGCGTATGTGGTCCAGTGGACGCTGGCCAAGCGCCGCTGCAAGGAGTCGGCGGCGCTGATCGAGGAGTTCAGCAAGGCGACCCTCGACACGCTGCTCGCACCGGCCCAAGAGAAGGCCACCATCGAAGCGCTCGCGCATGAGTGTGAAGGCGCACAGCTCATCTCGAGCCTCCGCGCTGTACCATTCGAGGGCAAGCCAGCCCATGAGGAGGCCGAGCGCGCCTGCAGAATGGCGCTCGCCGCTCTGGTCGCGGTGTTGGGCGACTTCCGAGTCCTGCTCAAGGGGCAGGTGACCCTGGCCGAGGAGTATGAGAAGAAGGACAAAGCTCTGAAGCTACTCGTCGGGAAGCGCGACGAGGCCGCTCATCAAGTGAGCAAGCTCGAGGGCGAGCTGGGCAAGTTGATCGACAAGAGGGAGGAGGAGTGGCACGCTGCGGGCAGCAAGGAGGGGGCCAAGGCGGTCGCCGCCGTCGAGAGGGCGAGCGCTTCCCTCGAGAAGAAGAGCGCGGAGCATGCGAAGCTCGTCGAGGAGGTCGCGCTCAAGACGACAGCTCTCGAGCAAGCGGCGGCTGAGATCGAGGCCTTTGCAGCCGGCCTCTCTGCAGACGGCTCCGGCTCGGTACGAATGCATTCTCGCCTGGTCGAATTCATTCTCACCTCCCTTGCTCATCTTCTCCGCATCTCCCCGCGTCTCCCCGCATCTGACCCGCATCTGACCCGTTTCTGCGGGTGTATCTCGCACGTATCTGCGCCTTCCAGGTGATGGAGCTCGTCGCGTACCCGTTCGCCGAGGGCGTGCGTGCCTTTACGACCTTGTGTGCGAGCCGGGCCGAGCAGGCGGGCACCAACCAGCCTTTCTTCGAGCACGCATCGGCTGCAGCGCTGTGGGCCATCAAGCTTTATGAGCAGAAGGAGCGCGAGGCCGCGGCGAAGGCGTTGGCGGAGGGTCCGTCGCTCGCGCTCCGGGCCCTCGCCTTTGCTTCCCAACGTGCAGAGGAGGCGGGTGCACGTGCAAGGGCGCGGGCGGCCGAGAAGCTGAGCGAGCTGCAGGCGCGGAATGCCGCGCGACAGGGACGCGTCAACAGCGCTATGAGCGATGAGGCTGGCACGGGCAACCGTCGGGCGAACCAGGGTGACGTGCCTCCGAAGCCGCTGCTGCTTGCCGTCTTGAAGCCGCCGTGCAGCGCGCTCGAGTGGGAAGAGATGCTCCCGGCGCTTCGTCAGGCGGCGGCGAGCAGGGGGGGGATAGGGAGTGGGGTGGCGGGGAGCACGGACGCGGGCCTCGTCGTGGTGGGTGCGGGCTTGGACGTGTGTAATGGCTTCTACAAGCACGTGCCGGACGACGCACTCGCCAACGGCAAGCCCTTCTTTCGCAACGATGATCGCAGCGTGCCTTTCTTCCAGCAAACGACCATCGGCTGGTCCGACACTGAATGGACGCGTAAGAAGGGATACCCCGAGGGTGTTGGCTGTTGGGGCATTGCGTATGACGGCCATCATCGGTACATGGCGCGCGGCGACTCACCCTTCCCGCCCACGACGGGCTGGGAGGTGCGAGAGGATCCCAAATGGAAGTATCCTTCGGTGGCACCCACGCTCGACCTTGCGCATATGGCCGTGCCTCACACCGAGCGGCTGCTCAGGGGTGTCCACCCCGAGGCTGTCGCCAAGGTGCTGCTGGCGTTGATGCAGCTCGACGATTGTGATGAGTCGGGCCTGGATGCGGCTGCAGCCTCTGCCGCTCACATACGTAGCCAGCTGGTCGATGACAGCAGCGCCGAGAGCGTCTCGATGAGAGAGGCCAAGCCGGAGATGTGCGGAGATCTAGACGTCATCCTCAACGATATCCCTCGAACGTGGCCAGACTGGCAGATCGAGACAGTCGGCGAATCCGGACGCTTTTCTGCCGAAGACTTGAGGGTCATCCTCGATGCGCAGGTCTGTGCTGCCGAGTCCGACCTCGGAGCTGTCGGCTACTCTCAGGGGATGGCGGACCTAGCAGCATGGCTCCTGATGAGACCGCTCTCTCGAACGGCAGCCTATAGCGCGCTCCGTCGCTTCTCGTCTCTCCCGCTGCTGCGCCTCTGCTGGAGGCTCGATCTCGATGAGTGGGATGCGCTAGGTGCGGCGGCGCGCGCGCTCCCGTGCATTTGCCGGTGTATCACCCGTGCCCTCAACCCCACATCTCTGCCCGTCGCCCGTACGCTCCCCATCTCCCCCGCAGGAGAGCTCCATACAGCCCTCATCCGACGAGATCGGCCGGTGGTCGCCGCGCACCTGGACCGGATCGGTATCTCCGCCGCCATCTACCTGCCCGAGTGGCTCATGCCGATCTGGTGCCGATCGCTCTCCGAGGAATGCGTCGCTGTCGTCTTTTCGCTCATGCTCCTCGAGGGCGATGCGGTCATCCTCCTCGTCGCAAGCGCCGTCATCGCATGCATCGAGGCGGAGCTCCTCGCGACGCGCGACATTGCGGTCGCTAGGAAGCTCATGTCCGATGCACCTCAACGCATCTCGCTCCCAGCTCTCGTCGGCGCTCTTGCGGCTTGCACGCTGACCCAGGCCGATTTGGCGCCGCTGTGCGCCTTTCCTAATATGGAAGGCCTGGCGCCGCCTGGCCTGGCACGCACATTATCGAGCTTGCAGCTCATGACGAATCTTGCTTGGGACAGAAGCAGCTTGCAGCCATCACCGACCTCGCCGGCAAGCCACGGAGAACCGGAGAGCAAGGCTGCGATTGACATGGATTGAACGTGGAAACGAGGAGAGATTGGTGATGGCGTTCTGGCCACGTTATATTGGAGGTTTCAGGCACGTGAGGGCGCGCGAGGACCGGCCGGCCGGCCGGTGGGCGAACAGCCAAGCGTCCGTTTCAAAAACACGCCCCGAGGGGTGTGTGCGTGACTGCTGCTGTGAGCGGAGGCGGTTGCATTTGCGCCTGTGTTACAGAGTTAGACTGCGCCTAATTTTACACACTTACGCAGCTACCATTTGGCTCATCGCGCGCCGTGAAAAGAACGTGAAAAGTCCCGTCCTGGGCTCAGCAACTCTTCAGACACGTTCAGTCTGACACCCCGGGGCGGCGGGGCGCGGGCCGATCGTCAGATACGCAAGTGCGAATCGGCCGTCAGCCACTCCGAGACGCCAAAGTCAGCATCGCACTCCCCGGAGGAGGATGCGCCGATCTCGGGCGGCTTGACGTGTCCGTACGAGACGAAGCTGGCGGACGTGCCATGGGACGAGGCGCTCGATTCGTGGCGATGGGAGCTGCCGTGCATCGGTAGAAAGGGCTGCTCGCGATTCATAGCGGCGTGTAGCTTTGGAGAGGAATATGGAGGAGGGATGCACGAGACGGGCGCGGAAGCAGCCGCACCCCCTCCTCCAGGGCTCCATGGTGGCGGCCGGGTCGGCGGCGGTCGGGTCGGGCGGGCGGTCGCGGCGGCGGCGGCGCAGGAGGCCCCGAGGTGGCAAGAGCGCCGCAACCGGAGGTCGCACAGTTCCGATGTGGCGCGGGCGCCGGAGCCGGCGGTTGCGCCGGTGTTGACACCGCGGCGGTACCATCGCCCGGGATGCCCGCGCCGCCGACGCCGTTCTGCAGCATCGACTGCAGGAACGACATTTGCTGCTTGAGCAGCTGATTCTCTGCCGAGAGGACTGAGTTCTGTGTGGCGAGTGCGTTCAGTTGAGTGCGGAGCTGGCTGTTCTCCTGAAGTACCTGCTGCATAGACATGGTCTTGCGCGCACGGTACTTGACCGACGCCTTCTTGTTCGACTCCCGCCTCCGCCCCTTGCGATCGGGCTCGGGGTCGCTGCCAGACCGGGAAGGCGGCGCGCCCAGGGTGAACACGGGCGCCCCGCTGCTGTCAGTACTGAGCAGGCGGATGCTGGCGGCGGCTCCGTCGGCGCTGAGCGACTCGGAATTGACCGAGAGGGTCTCGCCGTCCTCCGAGACGAACTCCGACGCGTCCTCTGAGGAGTCCATCCCCGACTCGTCGCGACTCGTCGCGCGACCCTCAGGGATCACCGGCAGCGAGTGTCCCGCTGGCGAGGCTTGCGGCAAGGCGCAGATGTTGCAGTGGTGGTTGAGTGCGGACATGTACTCAGAAAGGCACTGCGCAGCCGCCTGGTACAGGCTCGGCTCGGACGCCCACGTTTCGAGTCTGCGAAGTAGCTTCTCCAGGATCGACCGCACGGTCGCCTGGTACATGGCCGGCGCCACCTCGCCCATGAGGGTAGCCTGGAAGGCTTGGCAGCGCGTCTGCTCCTCGAACTGGAAGAGGCGAGCCAGGTCAACGCAGCGCTCACTGCCCTGCCCGCGCAGCCGCTCGAGGCCCGTGCCCGCCGCAGCACGCACGTCGGCCTCGAAGCAAACCCACGCGTTCTCACCCGTTGCGCGCTGCAGGAAGGCCGCGATCGGAACGTTGGTGATAGCCGAGTCACCCAGCTCGGGCACGAGGCTCTCGAGGTCGGACATGGTGATCGCATCGAGGTGCATGGTGGTATCGTACCGATCGTACCGAGTGCTCATTCTTATGTGCCAGACCTAGGAACCCATTCCTGGAAAAAACCGCGCAGCATTCACGGCCGCCGCAGTTCACAGCCAACCTTTTTTCTGCAAGCTGCACGCGCGCTTCAAAGCAAACTAGTGGCGCTCGGCTGACCAGTCTGCAGCGGCAAACCAAAGCCGTTGGCCGAAAACGGTGCTCACCCCTGGGAGGAATATCCCTTCACGCGTTTTCCGAAATACATTGCAAGCGTCATGGCCACCACGTACGCCTTCGGGCGCTCACTGACCGCAGCAGCCGCTGGCGCCGACCTGCGCTTCACCTTTGAACGCGACGACGCGGCGAGCGGCCTCGCAGTGCCAGTAAATGTCGTCCCTTACCAACTCCAAGGCAACCCGGAGCTGCACTCGAACGAAAACACGAAGAAGCGCATGGCACTAAAGAATGACAAGCGCGTGCGAACGCAGCTCGAACGCTTCTGGCGCGTCTTTGGCGTCGGCGACAACGGTACCATCAGCGAGGACGAGTACCTCGCGGTGCACGTGAAAATGGCGACCGTGCTCATCCCCGACATCACACCCGAGGAGGCGCGGGCCGCCGGCGAGTCGGACTGGCTAGACGACGTGCAGGGCGCCGAGCGTATGAGCAAGGTGGCTTTCATGGCGTGCCTCTTCGAGGTAGCCGACCTGTACACCACCGGCATCGACGGCGGTGCCTATGCGACGTGGCTTGACCGTCTCTTCAAGCGCATCACAGTCAGGCTCAGCACAGGACCCGACGGAAAGATTATGGCGACTCTGCCGCCGAAGCCAACGTCCGCGCGGCTGCGCGAGTACCGCGCCTTTCGCCTCTCTCTCGTCACTGCCGGGCGCGTGACGGCAGCGGAAGGGCCGCCGCCGCTGGACAAGCCCCCGACAGACGCATTCGCTGAGCTCGAGCGGTTGCGCCTGGCGGCCGCGGCGGGCGGTGGCGGAGGCGACGGTGGTGGCGGAGGCAACGGTGGTGTCGTCGATGAGGCAGCGGAGGATGGCGCAAGAGGTGCAGGCGGACGCGAAGACGAGGAGGACGAGGACGAGGACGAGGACGAGGACGAGGACGACATCGACGACGAGGACGGCGTCGTCGGCTCTGAGGGCGTCGAGGGAGTCGAGGGAGTCGAGGGAGTTAAGGGCGGCGACTGCGACGACTGCGGCGAGGCTGGTGTGGGCGCCATTGGCGGCGCGAACGAGAGCTTGAGTGGGGCTTCTGAACCTAGCTTTGCCTGGGCCGCCGATGAGGACGTCTTCCCTCATATCCTATATGCCCAAGAGGAGATCAAGTGGAGTGAGTACGGCCCGAAGGACGAGGCTGACGAGGACGAAGCTGACGAGGACGAGGAGAAGGATGTGGGGAGCGTCAGCGCGGGTGGTGGCGGCGACGTCGGCAGCCATGTGCACTCGGTAGGGCGCGAGATCGGACTGGAGATCGTACGGCCGCCGCCTCCACTCAATACGCCTGCCATGGGAGCTCTGCGCGCGAGCGACACGGCTGGGGCTGCACTACGGTTGAGTGGCTCTTGGCGCCAGCCGTACGCCTGCAGCGGCAGCCGCAGCGGCAGCCGGAGCGGCCACTTTGGCGAGACCATGGGCGGCTTGGGCGGGCGGACAGGCGGCGGCGGCAGTTGGATGGGCGCTGGTGCTGGTTCCCTGGCGGACGGCTCCGGCGGTGGTGGGGGATTTGGACGCCCAAATAGAAATAGCATGCGAATCCCCTCCTTGGCGGCCCGCGTTGTGCCACAGGCCGTGGACGCGGCCGAGGCGGCGTCGTTGGCGGCCAAGGCCGCCGCTGCCGCTGCTCTCGAAGCGTCTGCCAAGCTCGCTTCCGGCGTTTTCATGTCGGCCACTCCCACCAATGGCGGCGGCGGCGGCTTCGGAGGCGGCGGCTTCGGAGGCGGCGGCTTCGGAGGCGGCGGAGGCGGAGGCGGAGGCGGCGAAGGCGGCGGAGGCGGAGGCGGAGGAGGCGGAGGCGGCGGAGGCGGAGGCGGCGGCTCGTGCGGCAGCCGCGCGGCCGAGGCGGCCAAGGCCGGTACTGCCGCCATCGAAGCAGCCGAGAGAGCTCAGGCGGCTGGGCAGGAAGAGGGGGCAAGGGCAGCTCGGGCCGCGGGCGAGGCGGCGATCGCCGTGAGCAAGGCGGTCGACGACGGTACACTCCTCGACGGCGCTAGGGTGGCGGAGGCGGCCGTGGCGGCGGGCGAGGCGGCGGCGGCTGCGGCGCTCGCTGAGGCCATCGCCATGGGCGGCGGCGGCGGTAGCTCCGCTGGTAGCTCCGCTGGTAGCTCCGCTGCCTCTGCTCCAGCTTCCAATGCAGCTACCGGCACGGGCGCGCCAGCGGACGCAGCGACAGTGATGGCCGTTGCCGAGCGTGCCGTTGCAGAGGCTGCTAAGGCGCAAGGGAGTGCGGCGGCCGCGGCAGCTCGGGCGGCCGCGTCGACCTCAACACCGTCTCTGTTCCCCCCTCGGCTAACGGTGGGAGAAGGGGACCGCCGTGCGACAGGCGAGGCAGCGACGCAGGAGGCACACGCACCGCCGAATAAAGCCGCCGTTGCCGCGGCACAGGAGGCGATGGCCGCAGCAATAGCCGCGGCTGCCGCGGCCGCCGTCGCAAGGCAAGCAGAGTTGGTGGCTGCGACGGAAGCTTTTGGACAGACCTTCGCCACGCCCGGGCTGATCGCGGCAGCCAAGGATGCTGGCTCGGCTGCCACGCAGGCGCAGACCCTCGCGGCCACCGCGGACCAGTGGGCGGATCGAGCTCAGGCTCTTCTCCGTTGGTCGGCGGCGGCGCGGGCTGTCACAGCGGCGGCGGCGCGGCCAGACGGCTCCATGGCGCAGGTGGCGGCCGAAATCGTCCATCAGCTGAGCATCGGGGGGGACGCGCGCGGTGGCGACGGCGAGGGCACGAGCGACGGCAGCGGCAGCGGAGGCAACGGAGGCAACGGAGGCAGCGGAGGCAGCGGAGGCAGCGGAGGCAGCGGAGGCAGCGGAGGCAGCGGAGGCAGCGGAGGCAGCGGAGGCAGCGGTGCCGCTACCGCTCGATACAGCGCCGCTGTGCTCATCACTAGCGACGCATCGCCCGATGAGCTCCTCTTCCTCGCCGCCGATGCGCTCACCACGGCGCGCGACGCTCTGCCGTCCACCACCGGCACGCCACAGCCGCTCATGCCCCGGACGGCTATCTCCCAGATCGCACGCGCCGCAGAGCAAGCGCTGCGGCGGGCAGAGTCGGCGGTCGGCAATGTGCCCAGGCAGGCGCTCGATGCGACGCCTATCGCCATGGCCAGGGCGGCGGTGGCGGGGCCCATTGACGCACCAGCAGGCTCGGGCTTGGGTGCCACCGCTCTCTGGACAATGTGGTCGGCAAGTGGAGTGCCCTTTGGCGTGCTCGCTACCGACGCTCCGGGGGAATTCGCGCGTCCGATGGCGGAGGCAGCGGCAAGTGCGCTGGAGACGGCATGGCGGCGCGACCTGATCGAGGCGCTCGTGGGCACTGTGGGGGCATGGGTGAGCATCCTCGCGGAGGGCGAGGAGCCATCGATCACGGCCAGCGTACGCCGCGTGCCCTCGGATGCTCTCCCGCTGCCAGGCGAGTGCTTTCGTGCGCCGCTGTCCACGGAGCACGGCGCCGTGTCGATCATCCTCCAGCCCGGCAGCAGCAGCGGCGACGGCGGCACCCGTACCGGTGGCAGCGCAAGCGCCGTCGCGGGCGGCTGTGGAGCGTCGGAGGTCAGGATGAGCGATCATCTGAAGGAAGGGCTTCGGGCGACAGCCCCGCTGCTGCCGGCGATGATGCGCGAGCTCGAACTGATGGTGATTGGCCAGCCAGTTGTGCTCGCGCAGAGTTTTGGCGCCAAGGGGCAAGGCTGCTCAATGGTGGCGACGCTTGGTGACGTGGAGACGCGGCGCACCGACGCGGAGGACGAGGACGAGGGCGACGAAGAAGGGGGCGCGCCCGCTGCTCCTCCTGCTCCTGCTCTTGCTGCTGCTGCCATCCATGCTCGCCCCACATCAGCCGCCACCTCTGCATCTACCGCCGCGCCCACCACCGCATCCAGGACCTTGGCGAAGCCATCGCCCGCTGCACGCGGCCGCACGAGGCGCACACTACCAGCAGATGGCGGGGCCGTTGTGCGCCGACGCAGCCGTCGCAGCTACTACACTGCCGTGTACCATCCGCCTCGCCGCTGGCGGCGCTACCGCTCCCAGCGCATCAGCGCGCTCGCAGCCGTGCGACTGCTGCTGCCGCGGCGGCTGCAGGCACAAGTGGGTGGGCAGCTCGACACGCTGGATCTACGCGATGCCCTCGCCGAGCTCAAGAGCTATAAGCATCCGCCCGAGAACGTGCGCCGCGTCGTGGTGGGCGTGCTCTGCCTGCTCGGCCGGCCACTCGCGAGCCTCTCCACGTGGGCGCACGTGCTGCCGCATCTGAGGCGCGAGCTCCAAAGGGAGATGCTCGCATTCGACCCGGCGGCGAGTCACGGGGGCGATTCCACCCATCATTCCACCGTGTGGGCCGAGTCGAGGCGTGCAACCGAAGGGCTGACGTCCGATGAAGTGCAGAAGAAGGGCTCGCTCGCCGTCAAGACGATGCTCAAGTGGCTCGAGGTCAACCGGCTTACTCGACACGAGAGCATTGCTGCGGCCGTCGCCAAGCTCGCGGTGGAGTGAAGCCTGCGGCAGGCGCCGCCCGCTCATCGTTAGCTTGCTCTACCCCACGCCGGTCCTGCTCGCCGCCCCCCCCCCCGACCAGAGCCATTCTTTTGTGTGCATGCAATTGGCGTGCCAGTCTTCTACCGCTGGCAGGCCGACACGTAACGGCGGAATGCCGTCGATTGCATCGAAGACGACCGGTCCCACGGCGAGACTGACGATTTCTTAAAAATTGGCGTGCGCTCGGGCGGGCGGGTCCGGGTGCGCGCCGTAACAGCAATCCGACGAGTTGTCCCGAGGACCATTCTCCATTGCACTGATGAGTGATCGGTCGCGGATGTACAGTACACTCCACAAAGCATGTATCTAAAGCTCAGATCGCAGCGGTGTAAACCAGCTGTGTTATCGACACCCAAGACACGACCGGACCGCGGCGTCAATTGCGCGGCGTTCACCCGCACGGGCGGAGGGAGGTCTACGGAGGTCTACAACTTCACCCGAGTGTACTCGAGTAGCAGAAGCAGCAACTACGAACTAGTTCAGCGTTACCGTACGGTAGTTCGTCCGTTCTCGGGTCTCCCGATGTGCGAAAAAAAACGGGTTCACGCCCGCATGAGCACCGCAGTACAGTACTGTGTGGTCCTGTTTCAAATTCACACACACGAGGTGAAGCTCACACGCGGGGGTTCGTGCGAAGAGGTCGTGCCAATGAGCTATCGCGACCGCGACGACTCCGACGGCTACGGCCGACCCGATCCGCGTCGTGATGACCGCGACTCGCACGGCTACGGGCACGGCGACCGTGGCGGCGGCGGCGGCGTTTACGGTGGCAGCCGCGATGGGTACGGCGACCGCGGCGGCGGTGGAGGAGGTTACGGCGATTACAGTGGCGGAGGTGGTGGCTTTGCCGACTATGATGACTTTCTCGCGCGCGGCGGTGGCGGGCGTGGGAAAGGTGGCGGCGGCTACGGTGACTATGGCAGTGGAGGTAAGGGCGGAGGTCGGGGTAGCAGTTACAGTGGCGGCAGCGCGTCGAGTAAGGAGCCTTTGACCGAGCTGGAGATCATCCAGCTTGCCGAGGAGCGCAGCAACGCCAAGATGCGCTCCGACTTTGAGGGGGCAGACAAAATCCGAGACCAGCTCCGCGCGCATGGTATTACGATCGAGGACCGCGGGCCCGGCCCCAAGATGTGGCGCTCGGACGACGGCCGCTCGGGCCCGCTGCCGCAGGGCGGCGGATTCGCGCGCGGCGACAAGCTACGCGACGACGGCACCATCGAGTGGGCAAACACGATTTACGTCTCGGGGATCCCGATGGACGCGACCCTGGAAGAGCTCGCGGAATGGTTTGGCAAGATTGGGACGATCAAAAAGTCGAAGAAAAACTTCAACCAGGGAGAGCCCGTCATCCACATCTACAAGGATAAGCGCACCGGCCGGCCCAAGGGCGACTGCACCATCTCGTACGACGAGCCCGAGACCACTGATGAACGCTGATGACCTCTGATGACCTCTGATGACCTCTGATGACCTCTAATAACCTACTCATCAGGTACGACGAGCCCGAGACCGCCACCGCGGCGGTCAAGTGGTTCGATGGCACTAAGTTTGAGCGCTCCGGAGGCCGACTGAGCGTGAGCATCGCCAAACGGCCGGCAGAGGGCAACTGGGGCAAGGGCAAGGGCAAGGGCAAGGGCAAGTGATGCCCATGGTTTGGAGGTGGGGGGTGGCCACACGTTGAGGCGGGCAGTGAACGCCTCGCGATCGAGGGGAGGTGCATGGAGCGTTCTGCGGGGGGCTGGGGCATACGGGTTATGCGCAGCGGCTGTCGCGCGTGACGTGTGACACGTGTCGTGTCCGCCGTCCACCGCGTCCGGTGCTGGGACACCGACACGGCCGCACTTTGACTCTTTGAGCGCTGACGTCGCTGTGTGACCGACCGCGCGAACGGGAGTCGCGAGGCGCATCCAGGTGAAGGCTCTTGAAGGCTCGACCGAGCGAAAGCAGCGTTAGACGGCGTAGACGCACGACCCGGTCTACACGACGTTCCAACGCAATCAACTTCCAATAACGATACCGGTTCCAAGACGCGCAACCTGACACCCGGCGAGCGGCGTGCCGACGTGCGACGTCTGCCGACGATATGCCAATTCGTTCGGCGTAAATCCGGCTTCGACCTTTCTCGTGTAAGTAACCGGTGTAACGGATCATGCCGTGTGAGCCGTGCCCCCCCCGCGCGCGCCCCGCCCCCGGCGGGAGCGGCGAGGCGGCGGCGAGGTCGGCCCGGGAATCGATTAGCTCGGGCCGCGGTTTAGGCCGACTGAAAGGCGAGGCCGAGGGGCCGCCGCCACGCGCCTCGCGCTCACGTTGGTCGTTTCACGTCCACGTATATCGATATGTCCACGTATATTGATATGTATGTATGACGTGACACGACAGCCACACGTCATGCGTGTCGTGCCGTCCGCCGATACGCAGGACGTTCGCACCCGCCCCCCCCGCGCACATGGAACGTCCATCGGAAACACATTCCCGGGTGCACACAGCGCGCGCACTGTGGCGCACACAGAAAGATGCCCGGCTGACGTTACCTGCTCTTGCCCTGGTGCATGGATGGTCTATGGATGGATCACAGTTCTCTGCCTGTGCGTCCAGCCTCCACCGCCCCCCTGCCCGCCTGCGACCCTTCCGCTGCAACCCCTCCGCTGCAACGCCTCCGCTGCTGACCCTCCGCTGCATCGCGCAGTGCGCGCGCCTCGCGCAGCGCAGTGCTCACTCGGGGGGTGCCTCGTACTGGGCAGTGCTCACAAAAGCGTGGCGCTCACGACGGCGTGGAGCTCACGCGGGGATGGGGCGCACGTTGGGGCGAAGGATGAGCTCTTGCGGAACCTTTTGGAAGCGCGCTGACTCAGGGTTGAACTCGGGAGTCTCGATGAACTGCAGGAACAGGTTGGCCAGCCGCTTGCGCAGCCCGGTGAGGGAGCTCTCAGAGCGCCCCCGGTTGAGCATGTCCGCCTCGCGATCAATTAACTCGACAATGTCGCGGGTCAGGTTGCAATCGAACTCTTTGACGGTCCACTTGACGTGTAGCAGCACGTCGAGTCTCTCGTCGATGGTGAGCATCGGCAGCCGCAGGCCGTTGTAGAGCTCCATCAGCTCCTTGGCGCGCGTCGTGAAGGGCGTGTGCACCTGCGCGACCTCGCCGTCACTCATCTGCCAGCGCTTGGGCGCAGACATGAGCTGCAGCGTCGATCGAATGCGTTTGTCGCGGTTCTCGCTGTCCGCCTGCTGCCGCAGCCGGTCGATCGTCTGCAACAGCTTCTGCTCCTTGAGCAGAAGCTGCTGCAGCGCCTCCGCCTTCTCCACCTCGTTCATCTCCTCCGCCGCCTTGATGCGCGCGGTCTCGTGCAATCTCCACGCCTCGAGCTCATTGTACAAGATCTCGAAGTCCTCGTGCGTGTGCGGGTGCATGCGCCGCTGGATCTCGATCTTGTGCCGCTCTTCCGCCTCCATTCTCTGCCGCTCCGCCTCCGCCGCCGCTGCTGCCGCCGCCGCCGCCAGCCCGCGTCGCAGGTTGGTGGCCGTGGTGCGCGCAAACCAGCCGCGAGTGTACCTCTGCAAATCTATCGCCTTTTCGAGGCGCAGCACGGCGAGCTCCTCGGAGCTGAAGTAGGGCAGAGGGTACAGGATCGCATCACCCTCCTCCTCGAGCAGATGTCCCCGCGGCATCTGCGTCCCCGCCTCGCGCACGGCCTGCTGCGAGCGCGTCTGCAGCACCGCCGTCTGCGTCTCGCGATGGAATTTGGAGCTCTCCATATCACTCGCGGGCCGCGGCGGCCGGTCGGTCTGGCTCGAGGCGTGGTGGTACTCGAGGTGCGTCTTGCGCGACCGGTAACCGCCGAGGAAGGGCTTCGTCTTCGGCATCGCGCGCACGATTGGCACCTGGATTAGCTTCGGCGGAATGTCAGCACCAAACTGCACCTCGACCGAGATGACGTCGGGCATCACGTACGTGCTCGGCGTCGAATGGTCCTCGACGTACACAATCTGAAGCTCCACTGTGTTCGGCTCGCCCATGGAGAAGTCATAGTCGGAGAGCAGAGCACTCCTCATCTCCTGGCCCTTGAAGCTGAGCTTCATGCTGGCCGCGGGGATTCGCAAGTCCTCCTCGATTTGCGCTTTGAGCTCGACTAGAGTGAGCCTCAGCGCGAAGCGGCGGCTGTGCGAGAAGCCCTCGGGCATGATCACGAACTTGATCTCAATGCCATCCGCGCTCGAGCCAGCCTCCGCCATGTCGCAACAAAAGCCACTGCGACAAGCGCAACGACACGGCCCGACCTTTTCAACTGTGAGTACAGTAGGATTTCCCTGTCTTGACCGGATTTGCCTTCACGGACCTCCAGATACTCGGTGCTTTCCCAAACTAAACACTAATGAAGAAGCAAACGAAAAATGCAACGAATATGCGCGCGCGGCGAGCCGCTCAGTTCACGGACACGCTGCGTGTCGACGGAAGGCCCCCAGTGGCGCATGGGACAGGACGGAGGGCTGAGCCGTACGTTCGGCTCGCTGCCACCTAGTCAAGTCAAGTCTAAACAGACTGCGGTATCGCCCCGTCTGACGGGGACGCTGGGTACGATGCTGCCCACGTCATCACGGCCACGCGCCGACGCACGCGGCTCCCCGACCTACCGCGCTCTGCAAGCCGCGCGTGCGTCCGCTCTCGGCACGTACACGCCAAAGTTTGACACGACCGCGTGGCTGCTGCCGTCTATCAAGAGCGGGCCACCGTCGCCGCTGCCGAGCGGGCGGCCGACCATGGCGTCATCCCCACCACGCTTCCTCGCCGATGTATCCGTTCCCGTCCAGCTATCGTTTGGCGACAAGGCCGGCGGCAGCAGGGCGAGCACTCAGGACTGGGCGGCCTCGGAATCATCCGGCGCTCCGGCGCAACTTCTAGACGTGGCCTTGCTCCGCGGCGGCGCGGACATGGGGTACCTCAAGGAGCGGTTGCAGCTCGAGTGCGGGCTGAGCGAGGAACAGATCATCGGGCAGATGCGCCGCGTGCGATGGTTCCGCTCGCTGCCGCACAGCAAGCTGACCAGGCTCTACCAACGCGGCCGGCGCCGACTCTTCCCGCGGTACACGACAATCGTGCGCGAGGGTAGCGAGAGCAACAACTTCTACATCCTGCTGCACGGTCAGGTCCGCATGCACTCAACGGTGCACGGCACCAGCGCGCTGCTCACGGTCGGCTCCTCGTTCGGCGAGGATGCGCTCATCGTTTCGCGGGTTATGCGCGAGGAATCAGCGGTGGCCGAGACGGACAGTTACGTTCTGATTTTGAGCGCCGCAGACATGCACGGCATGGAGAGCGCCCTCGAGCTTTACGCGGAGGTGCGCCCGCAGGTGGTGGCACAGCTTCTCGAGCGGGTGCCAGCGCTCAGTAGCCTCACACAGGCAGTGCGTGGTACGCTCGCGCCGCTGATGGAAGTGGTCGAATACACGAGTGGCGCGACCGTGTTCGCCGAGGGAGATGAGCCCTCGCCGTTCACGGCCATGTTCATCGTGTGCGAGGGGCGCGTGAGCCTCCACAAGCGCGACGCCGCCTCGGGCGGCGAGGCGAACATCGGCTGGCGCACGCCGCAGGACGAGGGTCCGTGGTTTGGCGAGGGCGCGCTCGCCAACCACGCCGACGGTGGACGCCCTCGGCCGCGCCCGTGCACCGCTGTGTGCACCGAACATACCAAGTGCGTCGTCGTGCGCGTGGCGCATTTTGACAGGTTCCTCGAGGCGACCTGGGAAGTGATGCCGAACGTGATAGGCAACTTTTTGTCGCTGGCAAGCCATCATGTGGGCAATGCCACTGCGGGTTGAAGAGAGATTGTGTTTGTAATATGAATATGAGTATGTGTCTAGTCATATAAGTCAAGTCACGCTTGAGAAACTCCGAACCGCGAACGTGGATTCTGGATAGCCGCGGGCGACGCGCAGAGCGACCATGCCGCGGGTCGCCGGTGGCGGAGCCGGGCCCGCGCGGGCCTCGCCCCGGCCGGAGCGCGCCCGACATGCGGAAGCTTTAAGTGTAAAAAGTGACATTACAAAAGACTAAAGAACAAAACGATTCTATCAATGCGCGGCAGGAGGGCCGGGGAGCACCCCGGGCGCGGCGCCCAGAGCGATGATAAGCGCGCGGCTTAACTCAGGAATCGGGCATTTCCGACAGGGACGTTTCAACGCAATAACTCTTGACTTCTAGTACCAGCAGCAAGAGCATCGGAGAAGAGGGGCTCGGTCGCATTCGGAAGCCTATAGGACTTGCGAATCGCCACAGATGGCAATGCAGCAGGCCAATGAGACATGCGCCCCAGAAAAGCCAAACCATGCCTCGATGCCCCTTGGCGAAACCACGCATCGACTGACGCGAGGTCGCAACAACCTTTGCGTGTCGGCCAGTGCGAGCAGCATGGGCTGCCAAATCGGCAGCAAGGATAGCCGTAGAGAGTCACGTTGTCAGCGCTAACAGGGAATAGGTGATGACGGCCCTCAGCCAACAAGAGCGGTGGGGACGAGCGAATCGATGACGCACGCTCGCGCGGAACAGCGAGGATGTTACGGCAATCCAGTGGTAGCCCGCAAACCTCCTCCACAAGCAACGTCTCGTAGCTGAGGGTGTCGTCAAGGTATTGCAGGATCGCACGTGCGTCACGCGGTCGTCTGTGTGGATAAATCTCGACGGTGAAGACCGGCCGATCTCGTAGAATCGCATTCTTTCCGCCCTGGAGAAGCTTGAGCTCGCCACCCTCCACGTCGAAATGAGCGAATGCCAGGTGCTCGTGCTTCCACGCACCCGTTTCATTCAGGAGCAAGTCATCAAGCTTGTAGACATGAAACGAACCCGCCTTAATGTCTGCATCTCTGCGTGCAGTGGAAAGTCGCATATCAATATCTTGCAAGCTAACACCAACTGGGGCAGGTGTATTGGGACCTCTCATTGTCATGTCACGATCTGTATTGCCCAGACCGCCGTGCAGAATGCGCAGGTTGGTCAACGCGGCGTACTTCTTTTGTATGTGCTGCACGTTTAATAGAGATGGCTCGACGGCATGCACAACTCGATCAGACTGCAAGCTGGCGTACATGCACGAGTCCTGTCCATCGTTTGCTCCAGCATCGAGTATGCTCCCTCTCGTGAGCACCCCGGGTTCCCGCAGTATGGCATAGACGATGGCTCTGAAGATTGGTTCTAGGGGATCAAGCTCACAGATTGTATCTGCCATGCCCTTGGGCTCCATTGCGTACGGCTTTGCCCTGCGATCGGGGAGCACAGCGCATGGCTGATTGTGTGCCGTCATATTGGAAGCGCCTTCTTCGCAGCTCGAGAAGAGTTCTCTGTGGCGCTTTCCATAAGTGGCTGGCAATAGAAGGATGACCAATCGGATGCACCATGCAGCAGTACAGGGTGTTGCACATGCAGTTGATGATGAGGGCATCGAGAATGAGACTCGGATACGCCGGCACATCCGCAACCGAATGCCGCCATTTTTCGACAAGTGGGAGACGCACCGCGCTGTACCGGTAAAAAATGAACCGGTAACCGTACCCGGTAGTCTATTTGCAGGAGGCCCCTCGGGCGTGGAAGCGAACTGTGCACCGTAAATGTGGGTCCTCGTCCACCTCTTGCACTTGCTGACCTCCATCGACACCCAATTTTCGGACTGGGTGAAGGCCAACCATCACGCATATCCAACTCCCGCCGATGCCGCCGCGCGCAAGGCCAACTTCGCCGCCAATCTGGCTCGCATCGAGGCGTCCAACGACGCGGTCAATGCCTCTCGTGCCGTCGGCCCGATTGAGGTTCCTGCACTGAGAGTGATGATTGTCGGTGGCTCGCGTGGAATTGGCTATCAGCTTACAAAACAGTATGCCGAGCGCGGTCATGATGTGCATACTACCTACCGAGAGCACGTGCCGCCAAGTCTACAGCAGCTGACGGCCGCCCATGCAAGCGTTCGATTGCACATGCTTGAGGTTACCAACCATACGCAAATCTCGCAGATGGTAGCCGACATTGGCGCGCTTGCAATCGATACCCTCATCCATGCCGCTGGAGTGAACCATGGCAACGTATCAGAACAGCTAGCAATCAACGCAGATGCACCATTTGATGTGGTCACTGCACTGCTTCCCGCTGTGCTGCGCAGTGTGCCAAGGCGTGTTTGCATCATTACAAGCGACCTGGGAACGCCCAATCAGATGCGCCGATATGCTCCACCGGGTTCACGCTTGCATGCATATGCGCTGTCAAAGAAGGCAGCTAACGACCGCTTCCGCGCTGAAGAACCTGCATGGCGAAAACTCGGTATCACGGCAGTTACCATGCAACCTGGATTCGTACAAACCGACATGAACAATGGAACCGGCAAGATGACTGCGGTGGAGAGCGCCCGCGACATTATCGCAGCTCTGAAAGGTCTCACTGCCGATCAGGCGGGCAGCTTTATCCGCCACGACGGAAGGACACTATCATGGGAGACGGGTCTTCCCACGAGGCAACGACGTACTTCCAGCGGTGCTGCGATGGCTTCTTCAACCGGCGGTGCTCGCAAGACCCATCCATCTGCTGGGAACGCTCCTGTTCCAGTGAGTCGTCGAACGACTGCTGACCCTTGGGTACCTTTGGAGGGCAGATCTATTTCCGAACTCTTTGCGCTCAACCCTGACCCGCTGGGCGCGCTTAGCCGCGGGGAAGTGCCTGCAGTCATCATAAGAGGTGCCTTGCAGGCAGACGACCGACGTTTCGTGATGCATCGGCTCATGGACCCAAGCACAACTAAAAGGCTCTGGACATGGTCAAACAGTTACGCAGATATGGGTGCCAACCTGGCGTGGCACCTCGACAAAGGCAAGGCACCCGTAAAGTACACGAAGACGGTTGCAAAGTATGACAAGATCTACAAACAGTATGATCTTGAGCGCCCCTTTCAAATCCTTCACAGGACTCTTCGGTCACTTGGAGCGGGTCGCACCGTGGCCACTGGTGTCGATCTCGCGACCAATATGAGTTTCGGCCGAGGCATATTTCGGCAATTGATGAACCGGCATACCTTTCCCCTGCACCTTGATAGCCTTCGGGCCCACCGGGTTGGTGCGCGTGCATGTGAGGGTTCGGGGCAGCAGGCAAACGCGAAGCGTCACCTACAGCAAGCTCGACGTAACGCCGCGTACGAAGACATTTACCGTTTTGAACAACAGCTCGCAGCACTAGTGCTTCTGCAGCGCTCAGAGATGCCAGGCGCAGAGTTGTCGGCTTATGATCTGCACTTGGATGAGCTCATGGGAGACTGCACAATCGCTACAAGTCCTTCGGGCCACAATGTAGTAATATCGCATGATAACGCCTCTGCTCTTCAAGCACGGTTGAGGTTTTGTCCTTTGAGCATCAACGAGGGCGACTTGTACTTGATCAATGTGAACCGGCTGCACGTGGTGCACCCTGTCGTGGGGTCGAAGAGTCGCGTCGTCCTAGGATCTTTCGTGGGGTATAGCTCGAGCGAGCTGAAAGTCTGGTCGTAATAAACGAGGGTTGCCCACATGGCGTTAACGATGGTTGCCCACATCGGGCGTGGTTGCCCACATGTTACCCACATGACGTCTTGACGACGTGTTATATAAGCCCTCCCGCAGGCTCCCCTCCCACGTCCCGGCCGGGGGCGGTTGGCGTTGGACGAGGACTAAGGCACGTGCGCCCAAGCCGCAAGCGGAAACCTGTGTGGGGCCCCGACGGCCAGCTGGGGGTTACACGGGCGTTCACGGGCGGCGAACCGGCGATCGGTCCGGTCCGGAACGGCCTCGAGAACGGCCTACGTACGGTAGGCCCGGGTAGTCTGCGCACTCGGCGGGGTGCTCGTCGCGAGCGCGGGGGCGCGACCGGGGGCTAGGGCGGGCGTCGCGACGGC
>JWZX01003386.1:0-41164 GCA_001275005.1 Chrysochromulina tobinii
TGGCAGGAGGCATCGCTGGCAGGGGCAGCGCGGCTCGCGGGGCGACTCGCGGAGCGGCCCGCGAGCGAGAACGCGTGCGAGAACGTGTGCGAGGCCGCGCGCGAGGCCGCGTGCGCTATTGCGTGCGAGAACGCGTGCGCGACCGCGCTGCGAGGCCGCGTGCGCCAGTGCGTGCGATCCGGCATGCGATATCGCACACGAAAGGCGAGCGGGCTCGCACGCGAGAACGCACGCGATCTCGCAGCGCGGCCCGCACGCGAGATCGCACGCGGTTCGTGTGCGAGATCGCAGTGCGCCCCGCGGGGGATCCCCGCGCGACTCACTTACCCGCTGCGACTCAGTTTCGTGTCACACCTTCCTAACAGAAGATTTTCTCACTCTTCTCTTTCATAATGCGGGTATGGACGAGGAGGGCGAGCGCGACCGCCGCCGGCGAGGCGGTGGATGCGGTCATCGTCGGCGCCGGCGTGGTGGGCGTGGCATGCGCGCACTACCTCTCACGCCGCGGCGCACGCGTGCTCATCGTCGACTCGCGGCCTCCGCTGTCCTACACTTCGGCCATGTCGACCGAGTGCTATCGCACCTACTTTGGCGATCACGTGCAGATGACGGCGTTCATGAACAGGAGCGTGGACCTGCTCGAGACGCGCGCCGCCGAGTGCGACAACGCATTCTCCCTGAATCGACGCGGCTACTGCTTCCTCAGCGCGACCGACGAGGGCAAGGCCAAACACGTCGCACAGGCAGCAGCTGCGGCGACCTTGGGGCACACTGGCGGCGCGGTGCACAAGGACGGCGGGCATGGCGTGCGTTACCGTGGCGACAAGCTGGCGTACGACGCGGCCGTTGACGGGATCAGCGTCTTCCAGGGCCACGACGCGGTACGCTCCTTTTTTGGAGAGCTGCCAGCCGACTTCGTGTCCGCAGAGACGAAGTCGTTGCTGCACTGCGGCCGCGCGGGCTGGATGAGCGCGCAGCAGATGGGCACACAGCTGCTTCTGGGCGCGCGCGCCGCGGGCGCGCGTACTCTCACGCCGGCGTCTGTCGTCGGGGTCACCACTGCCGATGAGGGCGCGCGCGTGAGCGGCGTCACGGTGCAGCTTGGCGCGGACCCGTCTGCGCACACGCACGTGGCGTGCGGAGCGGTCGTCAACTGCGCGGGGCCGTTCGCGGGCGAGATGGGCGAGCTCCTCGTGCGCGCGTCGCGCCCTCGGAGCCTCCTCGGCGCCACCTCCGAGGCGGCGGCCAACGCGCACGCGAGAGCTTTCACACTCCCGTTTGTGAACGAGATCCATGCGAAGGCGATGCTGCGCGACCCTCTGGGTGCGGTGCCCATGACGGCGCCGATGATGATCTGGGAGGATGAAGTGGAGCTGCGCTGGGCAGATGAGGAGCGGACCGCCCTGCTCGAGATGGGTGGCTTTGAGGCCACACTTGCCCGTCCGCTGCCTGGAGGCGCCCACTTTCGACCCTACCCCGGAGCCACCGGCACAGTGGTCATGTTGTGGGAGGCGCTCCATATGGACATGCACGTGCCTGCGCCGGCGCCGCCGGAACCACAGCTACGCGGCGCGCTCTTCGCCGAGCTGCTCATCCGAGGGCTATCCACGATGGTCCCCAAACTCGCCGAATGCTACTTGGCGGACGACGGCTCGATGCAGGCGACAGTGAGCGTCGACGGCGGCTACTACACTAAGACGCCCGACAACCTGCCGCTCATCGGCGCCGTGCCGGGCGCGCCAGCTGGCAGCTTCGTGTGCGCGGGGCTCTCCGGCTACGGCGTGATGGCGAGCAATGCGGCGGGCGAGCTTCTAGCGGCTCACGTGCTCGGCGGCGCTGGCGCGGCTGAGCCGCCGCTGCCCTCGTACGCGGCTACCTTCCGGCCGGAGCGCTGGCTCGAGTCCGATTACATAGAAGCGGTCGCGGCCGGCAGGGCAGGCAAGGGGTTGCAGATCTGAAGATGCACAGGCGCAGCCCACAGGCGACGCGTTAGCGGGTACATTAGTCCACAGTACGAATTCAAGGCCGGCGAGCGATGATTTCTTATTTGCATGTTCCCGCCCGCGGCGCACCCGGCGGTCGCGCGGTCGCGCGTCGCGAACTCGCGATGCATCGCGGGATCGATTAAAAACGTCCAAAATCGAACTGCACCGACCGACCCCACGGCTAGGTTCCGCTCTTCACCGGTAGGTTAGGATCCCTAGTTCCGCCAGCCGAATCTTGGCCGCGTCGACGCCCTGCTGTGCCGCCTGCCTGAGCCAATCCTTGCCCTGCTGTACGTCCGCCTCGACGCCCATGCCGTCCAAGAACGCCTTGCCCACCTCGAGCTGTGCGACAGGATCGCCTTTCTCGGCGTTACGCAGGTTGAGCTTAAACATGCGCTCCTCGCGGCTCGGCGGCTTCGGACGATCACCGCCGCCGCCAGCGCCGCATGCCGAGGGTCCGCTACTGGCTGGCTTGGCAGTCGCTGGGCCGCTACCGCTACTGTCGCTCGACGCCGCAACGGGCGCGGCAGCGGGTAGCGTCGCGGGCGCCTGTGGTGCTGGCGGCGGCGGCGGGGTCGGCGCGGCTGATGGCGCCGTATTGGGCGCGCTGATCGACTCGGCTGCCAAGAGCGTTGCCGTCGTCGACGAGCCGCCGCCACTACCTCCGCCGCCGCCGCCGCCACCACCAACTGAAAGCGCCTCGTCTGCGCTCGCCTTGAGCTCGATGATCTGTACCGAGCCGCCATGCGCGCGCGCGAGCTCCGAGAGTGGCCGGAAGAGCGATGGATCGGAGTGGCACCCGATGGCGCTCATGGGCACCGCAGCCGCGTCGGCCGCCGGCTCGGGCGTGTTCAGCTGTAGGCGCTCGGAGGCGCCGCCGGCGGCCTCCGCCTCGGCGAGCGCCTGCAGCGCCGTCTGCATCTTCGCGAGTTCCTCGGTGGGCACGAGCAGCCGTAGCTGCATGCGCGCGCGCGCGATCGGCACCACGTTGGCCACCTCGAGCTGCCTTATCACTTGCAGCGCCTGCATCTTGGCAGATTTGTTGGTGGCGGGCGCGAAGTGGAGCGTCTCGCGCATCGCGCGTTCGATGGTCGACAGAGGGTAGGGCAGGCGCGTCTCCGGGTTAACGCACATATCGGTGACGCGCGAGGCCACATCACGGAAGAGGGCGTCTACCATCATCTGCCGCTCCTCCTCGGACATTTGGAACTCGCCGCGGTCGAGGACCTCAACGCACACCTTGTCTTCGTCGTCGGTGCCAAAAGCATCTAGCATGTCCTCGCTCTTGGCGAGAATACCCTTCTCCACGTTTTCGAAGATGGTATGGACCTGCAACACCTCGTCGATGTTTTTCTCAACCTTGTTGCGCCAAGCGACGACGGTGTTGCGGTACGCAGCCACCTCAAAGCGCTTGCCGTTGCGCTTCAGGCGCACGATGCAGATGTTCGTGAGCTTCTTGATGCCCACCGGCTGCAGGCGCGGCATGGCGGATGAGAGAACGACACACGCGAAAGCGCACCGCCACGACCACACGAAACACTGCCACGCAGCGGTCGCGTCGAGGATGACGAGGCCGCCCTCTTTCCAGTTTCTTCACGCCGCAAGGGGTATGAACAGCCCGGAGCTACATTGTACATGTACCCGAGAGGAACTCCACATAAATGCAGAGGACGCGCCCGCAGACGGCCCCTCTACCACCACATCACGCACACTGATCGGCTACACACTGGTTGCGGCCGGGCGAGGTGACGTTGCACGGTAGACGGTTGCAGCTCAGGGATAAGCGCGCATCGTGGGCCGGCCCTATGAAATGATCGGTGAGTGCCTAGCTGCAGTATGGGACGCGTATGCGCACACAGTCGTCCATGTCCTCGCCCGGCATGCTGGTCATTGCGTCTCAATCATCGCCCGTGCTGGTCCCGGCGAGCGCCGACGAATGGGTAGAATGGGCGGTGGAAGCATCGCGGCGAGTGGTTCGCCTTTTGAGAGTGTGGCAAAGTCCACGTACATGCGGCAGCCAGGTATGGGCCCCATGGTGCCGTCGAGCGCCTGGACGGCGGCATCGGCATCCTCGGGCGCATCGAATTCGACGAAACCGAAGCCCTGGTCCCAATTGTTTTGCAGGCGCGGGGTGCGGACGCACGCTAGGCGCCCGTACGGATTGAAGGTGGCACGCAGCCACTCCACCACGGGGTCGGGATCGGATCGTGGAATCGTAAGATGCATGCACACGTCCTGGTGCCACTTGCCCGGTGTGCATCTCAACCGGCCACGCAGCGTTCCACAGGCGGACTCAAACTCCTTGTCGTTCAGCTGCTGTGTGGCGCTCGTCCGAGCCTGCTCTTTCATGAAGCGCATGAACCAGAAGCCTTGTCGTATCCTCTTCTCCTCGTTCGGGAAGCGCAGATCCGGGAGGTGCTCGGGCGCCAAATCAATCTGCTCGCGTACCTGCTGCGCCACTCCAACGAGGCGCCGGCGCATGGTCGCGGGGTCGGCAAAGGACACCCACAATTGTCGATCATCATACTTGGGCGCTACCAGCCGATCGCCACGCCCCCCGTGTGAGCTGAAATTTCGGTGTTGCGCCAGCAGCAGGCGACGCGCCACTATGGTGCGACCTGCAGTGCGCGACGTGGTCAGCATTCGACCCCCGACCGGTGCCCTCAATTCCCAACCCCCCACCTGTCCGTCGCGCAGACCCCGTTTTTTTTACCGAAACATGTTCCTTTTCGATCGGGGGAGCCGGGACAGGGGAAAGCCGTGTGTCGATGACACGTGTTGACACGTGTTCCGATCGTGTTCCATGTCCTTCGTGACTCGGTCCAGCGTCCGTTCGACTTCGACTGGGAAACATGATGGCTGGGAAGCTCCTCGCCTCCTTCTCGCTACTGTTCGCGTTGCCGTGCGCGCACAGTAAGGCCTGCGAGGGTGAGAATCTCAAGCCGGACGCGCCGCTACGCATTGGCACAAAGTTCAAGCCTGCCGAGTGCACAGACGTCTCGAAGCCCGGCGACACACTCTCGATGCACTACACTGGAACCCTGTACAGCGACTGCTCAAAATTTGATTCGAGCCGCGACCGTGGTGATCCCTTCAAGTTTACGCTGGGCAAGGGCGAAGTCATCAAGGGTTGGGATGCCGGATTGCGTGGCATGTGCGTGGGCGAGAAGCGCAAGCTCACCATTCCTTCGGATCTTGCCTACGGTGATGAGGGCTCTGGCGACAAAATTCCGGCAAAATCGACGCTCCAATTTGAGGTCGAGCTTCTCGACCTGAAGCACAAGCCTGTGGGTGGTGGGAAGAAGAAGAAGAAGAAGAGCAAGAAAAGCAAGAAAAGCAAGAAGGATGAAGTTTGAGAAGTGAATCACTTGGAGGAGACGTTAGTGATGGCTCGACCACTGTAGCAGGAGACAGGGCCCACTCGAACTCGAAATGGCGGCTTGGAACCCGATCGACGTGGCAGCCGGGCGGAGGTATTCACATACGCCATACCCACAACCCCCGGCGCCCGGGTGGTGGGACGCAGCGGACGAGCGGAGAGCAGCCAGCCCAGGTTAAGCCCAGGTATACTGCCAGCCCAGGTATACTGGGCGGGGCGACCGCGGTGTGACCCGAAAGCGCGACTTCTTGTGTACGATAGCGGCGCCCGTCGTAGTCGCGAGAGGTTACAGGTAGAGGTTTCAGCGTCCGGACTGTATACGCGCGCCCGCGGCCGCGCGAACGAGCGACGCGCGCCGCCGCGCCCGACGAGCGTATACACGGTACGCGGGTGGGTGTAGCTCGACGTACGCCGTCCACGCGCGGCGATATCAGAACTCGCCGTCACACTGTGCTGAGTCGGTCACCCCGAGCCGCACCAGACCGGCAGCGGCACCCGCTCTGGGCAGGCTCTGCATAGCGCTGCACACGACGCGATCGAGACGTATCGGTTCATTGTGGCCTTAAAGCGTTCCGTTATAATTTCTCGGGACGCGCAGCCGCGGCCGCGTACCGCGCTTGCGTGTTGCGTACTCGCGGTCGCGCCTCGCGATCTCACTTACGCGCGTACCCATACACAACGTGTTGACTCACCTCTCATGTTCGCACATCATGCCCTAAGCTCATCTCAAGCGCACAACGCATTCTCCGCGAGCAGGTGACCAGCCGCACTCTTCACCCTTTGGGATCCCACGCAACTGACGCCGCATCGCGACAAATATGATTGAGCACTGCCAAGTGCAAGGATTGGTTTATCGGAGAGCCTCTCGGCTCCGCCGTGTGGGGAGGGGATCCACTGCCATACTCGCGTTGCACGCCCCTGCCATCAGAGCAGCACCGCGCTCAGCAGAGCATGTGAGCTAAGGTCACTCCTTGCCGTCACGCCTGGATGCTTGCGCCCACCGGCCTTGTTAATATCGGTGAGCTGAGGCCACCCGGAGGCTTGCGCCCACCGGCCTTGTTCGCCTCGCCGATGCTCAGGCGCTGCGCGGGCACGTAGACGGCCTGAGTGGGCTGAAGGACTGACTCCGCCAGCGGGGTCTTGCCGTGCCCGGCCTTGGAGCCCGCGGAGACGGTGGCGGGCGACGGGGCTGATGAACTGATCACAGCATGGGCGGCGGCAGTAGGTACAGGCGGCATGTTTTGGCTGCCAATCGCGGCAGTCGGCACGGGCGGTAGCGGGATCTGAGCAGGAGCGCTGCCGTTAAGAATGAGTGGCGGCGGATACGGCGCCCCCCCCGTTGGTGTGTTTTCGCCAGAGGCACCTGTAGACACGGCTGATTTGGCTTTGGCTGCAGCGGCGGCCGCTGCCATCCCCGGGGTCAGCTGCGTGGACGGCTGCGACGGCTGCGATGGCGGTGCCAAGGGCGGCGTAGCCGACACGACGGCACCGGTTGTGCTCTGAGCGCCCGCCTTGCCCAGCGGCGAGGCGGTCGTGGCCCCACGTTGGCTCTGGCTCTGGCCGAGGCGCGAGCCCGACTGCGGCCGCTTCCGCCTAGCTTGGATCGCGCCGGGCGACGAGCGGGTCGACCCCTTCTCCGAGTAGGCGGGGGTCGCGCTCCGCTGCGTGCGTGGTGACTGCGTGTTCGTGCGCTGGCTCGCCGGGCGTGAGGACGCAGAGGTCGAGCGTCCCGACTCTGAGGTACCACTCGAGCCGACCTTTTTGGGGAGCATGCTCGTGCGTGTCGGCTCCTTTCCGGGCTCTGGAGTAGGGACGTTGAACATCGGCTGCCGCTTGCGCCGCGCCGCCTGCGCCGCCTCGCGCGCGACTGCCGCGCGCCGCGCCACCTGAGCGACCCGTTGCGCATCATCTTCCGCCGCCGCCTGCTCTTGTTCGCGCACCATGCGCGCCGCGTCGTCCTCGGCCTGCTTGGCAGCGTTGATGGCCGCCGCGCGCGCGGCCGCGCGCCTTGCGGCGCGACGTGCCGCCTCACGGGCGAGCTTTTCCGTTTCCCTCGCAGCCTCCTCCTTTTGGGCGCGCGTCTGCGCCATCGGGTCCAGGGGAATCGCGGTTGTGATTTTGAGGGGAGCCTGAACGCGCACCGTCTGCGGCCGTACCCGCCCGTGCGCGTGTGAGCGCATCGAGAGCTCGCGTCGGATCGAGATCGCGCGCCGCGCCGAGGCGAAAATGGCGCGCCCTGGGCGGCCGGACGGCAGCGCGGCGGCACCTTGCACGGGCCGGAAGAGCACGCGGCCCTGTGCGGCACGCTCCGCCTCGTCCTCTGCAACCTGCTCCTCGCCGTGTAGCCCTGCCATCTTACGATTCCACCGTTGAAGATTCCAGCGCTGGCCCGCGTCGCCCAGGATCACCGGCTGGATCGGCGCAGTCGAGAGCACACCGCGCTTCTGCACGTCCTCGCGCCACTGCGCGATGCTCGACTGGAACATCTGCTGCTCGTTGATTTCGCGCGTGTGCTGCCTCAGGAGCGCCTCGGTCAGCGTGGCGGTCATTGTCTCCGACGCCAGCTGCTGCTTGACGGGCGCCGCCGACGTGGCACCCTTGGTGAAAAGGCCCGACATGTCAAGGCTCGAGCCGAAGATGTCCATTTTGCTCAACGTGCTCAAGCCCACGGGCCTGGCCACTGCCGGTGCGGAGGCCTTGACTTCCTGCACGGGTGCGTCCTTGGGCTTCCAGTCATCGCCGTCCTCGCCTTCGGGGCGCCAGTTGTCCGTGTCGACCGCATCCCAATCCTTGACGTCCAGGTCCCTCGCCATCTGCTCAGAGTCGTTGAGCGAGGTGGAGCACTCGGGCTCCACCGGCTTCGGCCCGTACCTTTCGAGTAGACCGAGGCTGCGCATGTTGTTGCGCTGGCCGATGGCCGCCAGCTCGGCCTCGAGGTCCGTCGTCCCCCGCATTGGCGAAATGGTTCCCGCTTTCCCGCGCCGGGCTCGGGGCCTGCGGTGCTGACGAAAGCGGCCAACACGGCCGAGCTCTTTGAAGAGCGAAAGTGAAAAAGCAAAAAATCATTTTCGCTTTCTTAGTCTCCACAAGGTTCCAAAAAATTGGTGCAAGAGCCGCCAGGTTGAAAACGCGCACGAGGAACACTCCTACATGTACAACTCCCCTACCGGTTTGTTGAATCCCTTCACAGTTTGATGTGCGATCACACGTCCCGACACCAGAGTGGGCGAGCGGAGGCAGCCATCATGGACGAGATCG
The DNA here is from genome assembly GCA_001275005.1 of Chrysochromulina tobinii. Lineage (NCBI taxonomy): Eukaryota > Haptophyta > Prymnesiales > Chrysochromulinaceae > Chrysochromulina > Chrysochromulina tobinii. The sequence goes on from JWZX01003386.1 coordinate 8,623, forward strand.
CCAAGCTGCAGTACCTGTCGCTCGTCAACAAGGTGTGCTCCGAGCTGGACAACCACATCGGCGTCTCGGACAAGGACCTCGCCGAATTCATTATCGACCTCGCCAAGAAGCATCCGCAGCTGCCCGACTTCCTCAAGGCGCTCGCCGCAAATGGGGCAGAGTTTCCCGAGTCCTTCGCTACAAGCCTGCTCGCGCTCGTCGCCAAAATGACGCCCAAGAAGCGGGCCGCACCCGTGCCCGCCGCGCTCGGCGCGCACAAGGCAGCCGCCGCCTCCTCGTCCGACCCGCTCACGGCCAGGTTCCCTGGCCTGGCAGGCGCGAACGACTCGAGGGAACGACGCGAGGCGCTGGAGCGCGAGGCGCTCGGCGGGGCCGCCGTCGCCGATCCGTCCGCCGCTTCTCTCCGTCATCGCGGCGATGGCAAGCAGCTGATGCCGCCACCGCCACCGCCACCGCCGTCGTCGTCGGCAGCGCCGCCGCCGCCCGAGGCGCGGCCGATGGACGACAGGCCTGTACCAGGGCGTGTGTACCGCGGCACGGTGGCCAATGTGCTCGACTTTGGTTGCTTCGTGCAGCTCGAAGGCATTCGCGGGAAGGCCGAGGGCCTCTGCCACGTCTCGCACCTGGGAGGGCCGCAGGGTGGCCGGCCGCAGGACCTGGTGAAGCGCGGCCAGCGCTGTTACGCCAAGGTGCTCTCCGCGACAGGCTCCAAGCTGACCCTCTCACTGCGCGACGCGGACCAGAGGACGGGCGAGGACCTGACGCCGAATATGCGGCTCCCCGGCCAGGCGCCCGTGAGCGAGAGCGGCAGCTCGTCGGCCGGCGCGTCGTCGGCGCTGCGCGAGTCGGGTGGCGCGGGCGGCGTGTCCTCTGCCAACCCGACTCGCCCTGCAGGCAGTGACGCCAGCGCGGGTGGCAAGCGGCCCGCCGGCTGGGACTCGGACGAGCCCCGTCGCGCGACGAAGCGGCTCACCTCGCCTGAGAAGTTCGAGGCTCAGCAGCTGATCGCCTCGGGCGTGCTCGATGTGCGAGACTACCCTCAGTTCGATGAGGAGGCGGGCGGCATGATGGCGTCCGCGATGGAGGAGACGCAGGAGGAGCTCGAGATCGAGCTCAATGAGGCCGAGCCGCTCTTTTTGCGCGGCCAGACAAAGGCGTCCATCGCGCTCTCGCCGATCAAGATCGTCAAAAATCCCGACGGCTCGCTGCAGCGCGCGGCGATGACGCAGTCCGCACTCGCCAAGGAGCGGCGAGAGCTACGCGAGACGCAGCAGCGCGCACTCATGGACTCGATCCCCAAGGATCTCAACCGACCCTGGGAGGACCCGCTGCCCGAGCCGGGCGAGCGCCACATTGCTCAGGAGCTTCGCGGGCTGGGCTACACTCAGGAGGCTGCACCCGAGTGGAAGCAGCAGACGATGGGCAAGACCACCTCCTTTGGCTTCCCTACGAAGCATAAGAGCATGGCAGAGTCGCGCGCGTCCCTGCCCATCTACGCGCTCAAGCAGGAGCTGGTGAATGCGGTCACGGAGAATCAGGTGCTCGTCGTCATCGGCGAGACCGGCTCCGGGAAGACGACCCAGATGACGCAGTACATGGCCGAGGCGGGCTTCACCTCCAAGGGCATCATTGCATGCACGCAGCCGCGACGAGTGGCGGCCATGTCGGTCGCCAAGCGTGTGGCCGAGGAGTTTGGGTGCCGGCTCGGCCAGGAAGTCGGCTATTCAATCCGCTTCGAGGATTGCACCTCGCCCGAGACGGTCATCAAGTACATGACCGACGGCATGCTGCTGCGCGAGTGCCTCGTTGACACGGAGCTCACGCGCTATTCTCTCATCATGCTCGACGAGGCACACGAGCGGACCATCCACACGGACGTGCTCTTCGGCCTGCTCAAGGGGCTGCTCAAGCGCCGGAAGGACCTCAAGCTCATCTGCACCTCGGCCACGCTTGATGCTGAGAAGTACTCCACCTACTTCCTTGAGTGCCCAATCTTCACCATCCCGGGGCGCACCTTCCCCGTCGAAATCTTGTACACCAAGGCGCCCGAGACCGACTACCTCGACGCGTCGCTCATCACCGTGATGCAGATCCACCTGTCCGAGCCGCCGGGCGACGTGCTGCTCTTCCTCACAGGCCAGGAAGAGATCGACACCGCATGCCAGATCCTCTTCGAGCGCATGAAGTCCCTCGGCCCCAACCTGCCTGAGCTCATCGTCCTACCGGTCTACTCTGCACTCCCTTCCGAGATGCAGACCAAGATCTTCGAGCCCGCGCCGCCCGGCGCGCGCAAGGTCATCGTCGCGACCAATATCGCGGAGGCGTCGCTCACCATCGACGGCATCTACTACGTCGTGGACCCGGGCTTCGTCAAGCAGATGTCGTACAATGGCCAAGGTCGGCATGGACTCCCTCGTCGTGGTGCCCATCTCGCAGGCGTCGGGCTCGGCCAGCGCGCAGGCCGTGCGGGGCGCACCGGCCCGGGCAAGTGCTATCGGCTGTACACGGAGGCAGCATACCGCAACGAGATGCTACCGACGTCGGTGCCCGAGATCCAGCGGACCAATCTGGGGAATACCGTCCTGTCCATGAAGGCGATGGGCGTCAATGACTTGATGCATTTCGACTTTATGGACGCACCGCCCGTGCAGACCCTCGTCGCGGCGATGGAGTCACTCTTCGCGCTCGGCGCGCTTGACGAGGAGGGGCTGCTGACACTTCTCGGACGGCGCATGGCCGAATTCCCACTCGAGCCGCCTCTCTCCAAGATCCTCATCCAGTCTGTCGAGCTCGGGTGCTCAGACGAGGTGCTCACGGTGACAGCGATGCTCTCGGTGCAGAACATTTGGTATCGTCCCAAGGAGAAGCAGGCGCAGGCCGACCAGAAGCGTGCCAAGTTCTTCCAGCCCGAGGGCGACCACCTGACCAACCTCGCCGTGTACCAGGCATGGGCCGCCGCCAAGTTCTCCAACCCGTGGTGCTTCGAGAACTTCATCCAAGCGCGCACGATGCGCCGCGCGCAGGACGTGCGCAAGCAGCTGCTCGCCATCATGGACCGTTACAAACTAGAGCTGAACACGTGTGGGCGCAACTTCACCAAGGTGCGCAAGGCCATCACCTCGGGCTTCTTTATGCATGCGGCCAAGAAGGACCCGCAGGAAGGGTACAAGACGATGGACGAGGGCCAGGTGGTCTACATCCACCCATCGTCATCGCTCTTCAACCGCAATCCCGAGTGGCTCATTTACCACGAGCTCGTGCTCACCACAAAGGAGTACATGCGCGAGATCATCTCGATCGAGCCCAAGTGGTTACTCGAGCTCGCGCCGCGCTACTTCCAGCAGTGTAATCCGAAACAACTCTCGAAGCGCAAGAGACAGGAGCGCATCGAGCCGCTCTACGATCGCTTCAACGATCCCAATGCGTGGCGCCTCTCGAAGCGACGGGGCTGAGCCGAGAGGTTTGAGGGCGGCCTTCTCACAGATGGGAGATGCAGACACGCATGAGCTCCACAGTAGCGGACCGGTGCCGAACTCACTGTCTCACACGCCGCGACGTCGCCCCCGTGCCCCGAGCACGGAGCACGCGTACTAACTACTATGATTTATGGTTAACTACCCGCCGTAGTGCTTATCTGTTAATAGTAAATGACACCGCGTACTATTCCTAAGCGTCTTGTACCGAGCTGAAGCCGAGCCGTTGTTCCAGTTTCGTTAAGCGATGACGGTTGACGCGCTCGACGTGGCGTCTGGCTCGACGGCGGTTACTTTTTACATCACGGCGCACTTATTTTTCTCTGCGGGAGGCGCCGCCAGGACCGGTTTGATGACAGGCACCGGCGTGTACACCGCCGTCAAGAGCGCATGGTCCGATGGCCATGCAGGAATCGGAAGTTCAGTCCGTTTGAGAGTGCCCCCTTCCCCTCCCAGCCCCTTGCCTTCCCCTGGGCCGTTGAGCACGTGTCCGAGATCCGGAAAGACGTGAGGGTACTTGAGGGTGCCCCGCGGCGCTAGGATCTTGTCACTGGGCGCGTGCGCCACCGTCATGCACTTGGCCGCATCGTGGCACTGCAGATGCAGCAGCGAGTAGTGCGTGGCGGTGGTGGCGACGTGCGGCTCCGGTAGGCTCTCATACGCATAGCTGTTCAACTCGTCGCGCAGGTCTTGGGCGAGCTCAACACTGCCCAGGCTGCAATCGGCCAGCACCACTAGCGGCCGACCTACTGGGTCGAAGTTGGAATCGCTGCCCAGTGGCGATGGGCAGCGGCCGCCCACCGGCTGCGTGGCAACTAAGCTAGTTGCCCCGTCCGCGTTCGGACTTAGCACTGGAGCCGTTGGGTTGGGCACAGTGGAGAAGCAATTGGCCTCATTGTGACTTGCGACCGCGAGCGCGAAGCGAGCGATCAACCTGGCAGAGAGGGCGTCCCTCGGCTGACTAGCATGCATCACGAGAAAGCGCGTGCGCGAGAGCGGAGTCTGCGCACGCGGGAAGCGCACGAGCAGCACGCGCGTCGCCGTGGTGCTCAAGAGCTCCTGAGCGAGAGGCCCTTCCAAATCGAGCTGCTCGCCTTGAGCGATGGCTTCATCGAGGCACTGCTGCATCAGCGTCGGGCCGAGCGCGTCAATTCCATACTGCTTCGGCTCGCCAAGCTGCGTCCTCGAGTAGATGAGTGCGACGGGCGACACCGCGAGCCCGCCAACGCACACGCCGTAGTCCAGGGGCAGCAGAAGCTTTTGGAGCGCAATCTCCTTGGCTGTGCCGGCCCGCGGCCAGTGCTGCACGCCCAGGATGAGCGGCTGCTGGCCCGCGCGATTCCGGGCAGCCCACACGAACTTGCGAGCGAGCGCCGCGCACTTGCTTGGCTGTAAGTAGCTCTTCGTACACATAGTGCGGTAGGCCTGCGCCTCGAGCGAGCACACGACGTTGCACGCCATGTCCCAAACGATGAGACGTGCGTCCTGTTTGTACGGTGAATCGCCGCTTCCTCGTGAGATCAGCGCCTCCATCTCGTCCTGCCAATAGTCGAGCATCTGCCATTGGCCGGTGCCATCCTTCTTATAGCTCCGCCACGCAAAGCTGAGACAGTTCAGTCGCGGCTCGAGCAACTTTCTGTCACTGGCGAGCGCTGGCAGATTATCCTCCTCATGCATGAAGAATGACCACACCGTGCGATCTTCGCCGCTCGAGCAGTAGACCTGCATAGCGTCCAGAAGCGGCCCTGACCGTCGTGCAAGCTCGAGCAAGATGTCGCCAGAGGTCATCGCAAAGTCCTCCCACAACAGACTCAGCGCACGATCTTGCAATTTCTTGTGGCTGACGGCAAGACTCTTGTCTGATGCGAATTCAAAGGGATTATACACATCCCCTTGCAGGTTGAGGGTGCCTACCAGGGCGGATGGCGTCCTTGGCAGCGGCATCTTGCCCGTCGGTCGAACTTCAACTTGGCGCTCGCCTGTTCTCTGGGACTTCACATGAAGACACCATTGGCTGTAAAGACCGCTCACCCCAACCGTACTTCTGACATTATCATTCACGCGCGACGCGACGCGCACAACGCACGCGCCGCCCAGATGAACGAGCCGTGCGCATTGTTGGGTTCACGTGAGCGAGGCGCATAGCTGTGGCCCTGCTGCCGTGCGCCCCTCCATGACCCTGTCACCATCAAGCATCAATTGTATTCTTGCTCGCAGCATTCCTTTTGAGGTAGTCCTGCTTCATCTGTGCCCAGATCATGAGCTCGGCCTCGCTCAGCTCCGACTCGGCAGCTTGCGTCTCCATCACATAGAGCTGCATGTGCTCAAGCATCTTGCGCTCGCCGTCGGCCAGATCGGTTCGATCTCGGTTCTCCTGGATGCCTTTGCGCATGGTCTCGACGATACGCTGGCGCACTCGCGCGGCATTGTCCGGCGGCGGTGGTGGAGGCGACGGCGTGAGTGACGCCGCCGCCGCCGCGGCCTCCTCCTGCCGTTCACTCCGCGCGCGCTGCTGCAGCGTCTGCAGGGCCACGGCTGGAGGGGGAGGCGGAGGTGGTCGCGGTGGCGGAGGTGGCGACGGCGGCGCGGCAGCGCGCGTAACGGCCGTTGACGCCGCAGCCGTGGGGTCGGCCGTCGACGACGTGGCTGGCGGCGGCGGAGGCGCAAGCTCAAATCCCGGCGGCGCCCATGGCGGCGCCAACGGGGCGCCATCACGCATTCTACCGCGGCGGTCGGTCGCAACGACTATTGGACGCTTCTCAACGTTCCGTGGCCGGCTAGCAGTCTGGGCGTCGACAGCCTTGTCCGCCTTGTCTGCGGCGGCGGCGGCGGCGGCGGCGGCAGCGGCCGCCGCCTTGGCAATCGTGCGCGCGGCCTTCACGGCCGCCTTCTGCTCGGCCAGCGCCTGCATCACATCCGTCGCCTCGTCCGTGAGGGCCTCTTCCGCCGCCTTGGCGGCCGCCTCGTCGCGCGCGACGAGCGCAGCGTTACGTGCGAGGTCGCGGCGCGCCTTGGCGACGAATAGCTGACGGTTGGTCAGCTTGGTCGCCTGGACGGCGTACACGGGAGCGGGTGCCGCAGCCGACGCAGGCACCAGCTCCGACACCTCGAGCTCCGCCCACTCGGCCGAGTAGAAGAAGAAAGAGCCGACCATGTACAACAAGTCGGCTCCATCGGCTGCCTGCAGCCAAGCGAGCGATGCCGAGCGCGGGTCGCACGTCGCATACTTAGCCCACTCGCTGCTGCCGACAGCGCTCTCTTTTCCGCCACTCGGGCTCGGGCTCGGGCTCGGGCTCGCGCTTGGGCTCCCGTCGCTCGCGGGCTGCTTGGGCGGCGGCGCAGAGAAAGTCACGCAGAGCGTACCGCCCGGACGCACAACGCGGTGCAATTCCGCAAAGAGTGCGAGCGGCGCCTCCGAGTAAGGCACGACATCGTGCGAGAGCACGGCGTCGAAGGAGCCTTCGGCGTAGGGCAGCACGTACTGCAGCCCCTGCTCGGCCGAGATGCGCTGCAACGCCGAGAGTGGTACATGCTGCACCCCACGGCCACCGACCGCGGCCTCGCGGCCGGCGAGGAGAGAGGCATCGCTCGCGTGCAGGCGCACTGCTTGACGGCGCACGCCGGTGGGTAGCCGTGTCGCGCCATCGCAAACGTGCTCGAGCACGGGCCGCCGGCCAGTGCCGAAGAGCCCCGGCGAGCGGCCGAGCAGCTTGCTGTAGAAGCGACGGAGTGCAGCGCTCACCAGTGCATTGGGCTCGGGCTGGAGCCGGAGCTTCTGCGCGGCCTGGAAGAGCTCGATGCCCGAGTACGGGCACTCCTTGGGGTACGGCTTGACGCGCAGCATGCGCTCGAACTGGAGCACTTCGTGCGATCCGCCCGACTTGATGATGATGTTCGTTGCCATGGACAAGGGTGGTTTCTCCTGCGCGAGGATCTTTGGCTTCCTTCTCGAGTCGAAGCGCGGGGCTGCGCTCCAATACGCGGCGAGGAGCACGGCGCTCCAAGCAACGTGCATAGTGACACTACGGGGGACGCCACAACAGGCTCAGAAGCGAGGGACCAGCGCAGCCGGACGCCGCTGCGCGCGCGTGATGAAGCTGCTGATTGTGTGAAACTGCTGTGAAACACAAGTGTGTACGGCAGATCTCGATAATGTTTATCGGCGAACCCCGTTAATTTCGTGACTCATCACATCCGTGGACTCACTTTCGATTACGTTCTTCATCGGGATTTCTTCATCGAGCCCAAAAGAGCAAGCTCAAAGCACAAGGGCCGGCCGAGTGGGCCTTTCATGGCGAAGCGCAAGCGCCTTGGGTGGAAGGAGCCGCTGATCGCTTCGCAGGTGGATGCTCACCCCGACCTGCTCTCCATTCCCACCTTCGTGTTGTTCGTGCAGAAGGATGAGCTGCAGATGAGCCGCGTCGAGGTGCGCAAGGAGGATCGGCTGGAGGCGCAGAAGGAATTTGAGATGTGGTTGGAGAAGCAGACAGCGCCGCGGCAGGCGCCGCCGAAGAAGCAGATGCAGAACGAGGAGTCTCTGGCCCCGTCGACGACAAGGAGCGGAGCGCCGTCGCTGTGCGCACCGCCGCAGTCGCTGCGGCCGCCGGTGGTCCCCGTGGCATCTCGCGGCCCTCTTCGGACGGCTTCCGTCCGCGCGCCGGTCAAGCGATCGGGCAGCCGCGCTACCCGCAGCCGCAGACGCGTCCGTATAACTCGCAGCGTGGCGCGCGTGCAGCGCAGGAGGCCGCATCACCTCCGCGCAGCCGCGCGACGACCATGGCGGACACCATTGCAGCCAACACTGGATATCCCGACCGCGTCTACGACAGCGAGGACGGGCTAGGCGTCAACTCCCCGGGGATCAGCAAAGCGCGCAAGACGCCCACACCGAGGCCAGGCTCCAACGGCCGGCCGAAGACGCCCACGCCGCGCCCGAGTAACAACTCTGCGCAGAGGAGGCGGCCACCATCCGCGCGCAAGGAGAATCCGAGCAATCGCAATGGCCAGCGGCCGGGCAGCGCGCCGGGTGCGAGCGGGGGGGTGCAGCGGCCGCCGAGCGGCGCGGGTGGCACGGGGATGGGCAGTGCGCGGCCGCAGGGCTCGGCCAGGCGCAAGACGCCGCGCGCGACGCCCAGGAGGGACCGTCCGCCCTCGGCGCCAATCCCAGTGGCATGAGGCGTGCCGCCGCTACTCGCGCGGCTCGCGAATTGCCATTGCTGAGCGACGGCGGGGGAGGCCCTGCCTTGCGAACACATCCGAGCTGGAATCCTTCGAGGGGCCGGGCGGGTCTATGTGGACTGTGCACCATGTATACTGTGTGTGGCGTAACCCAGAGAGTCGGCTGCGTGATGGCCGGGTGATCAGCATCATGCCTCATGGCGCGGACACGGACAGTTCTTGTCGTATCACTGCCGCGGTAACCGGCGGACAATGTGTGGAGGTCTTTGATTCATGGATCGTTGTCTAATTTGGTAATTAAAGCTTTTCTTCAGAGGTCTGAGGACACCTAACTTCTTTGAAGCCCCTGACAGGAGGGGGTCGCGCAGGCGGCGCGTGGCGGCCGCCCCCCGCCGTTACCCCCGCCCGCGGCCCGGCGCCCCGCCCGTCACCGGGTACCGACGTTCGAAGAACGTTTGAGAAGACCCCCGCTGCCTCGGGTCGGGCTGGCGGTGCGCGGCGCGACAGCCGCCTTGGCCGAGGGTGGTCGCGCGCCTGAGACTGAACGCGCCGAGCTGGCCTGCTGCTGCGAGCTGGGCCGCGGCGAGGGTGCTCGAAGTTTCAGGGTTGCCACGCCCGTACGCGCGGGCAGCGGGGCACAAAGCTGCTTGGGCAGCTGGGCAGCAGGCGGCTTGGGCTGCTGGGTGGCGGGACCGGCCCCGGCGGCGCGTCGCGCGGCCTCGGCGCCGCTGAGTTTCTTCGGCGGCGGCGGAGGAGGAGTGACCTGATGCGTGGCGTGTGGCAAGTGGTTGCGCCATGAGCGCTGCAGCGAGACTGCGGCTGCGTGCGCCTCGACCCCTTTCACCGCGCCCTCGTAATCTACGAGACGCTCGGGCGGGGTGGCGGTGCCTGCGCTGCTACTCGAAACGCCGCCCGTGCCGTAGCTGCCGCCCGTGCATGCAACCGCCGCATTGGCCGCATCGAGCGCCGCCTGCGCCTCGGCGGAGAGGCCCCACGATGGCGGCGGCTTGGGCGCCTCTGTGAACTGCGTGAGCAGCACCTTGAGCGGGAGCCTCTCCGAGGGCTTCTTGGCAAGTAGCTTGCGCACGACGTCGACCATCTCGAGGGAGTAGTTTGTGCGCAGCGCCTCCACGTCTAGCTCATGCGCGCGTATGTGCATCAGCAGCCCCTTCATGCCGCCCTCGGGCCCGCCCTCGGGCGTCGTCAGCTCGTTCCACGGCGGCACGAAGCTCATCGCCTCGTATATAGTGCATCCGAAGGCCCACACGTCCGCGTTGCGATCGTACGGCTTGCCCGCAGCGAGCTCCGGGCTCATGTACAGCGGCGTACCCACCTGCATCTCCGCCACGCCGTCCACCTTCGAGAGCACCTTGGACAATCCAAAGTCACCAAGCCGCACGTCGCCGACGCCCGAGAGGAAGACATTCTTGGGCTTGATGTCGCGATGCAGCAGGTACACCTCTCTGTGGAGGTACTCGAGCGCGCTTGCGAGTTGTGTCGCGTACCGGCGCACCTCGGTCTCTGTGAACCGCGCACCCTTCTCCTTGCTCCGCTTGGCAATCAGCCGCGCGAGGTCACCACCGGCAGCAAACTCCATGACTATGTTGATCGTGCCACTCTCCTCGAAGGTGGTCACGTAGCGAATGATGTTGGGATGGCTCAAGCGCTTGAGCACATTGATTTCCTGCTTCGCCGACCGCACCTCCGACTGCGACAGCCCATTGGTGACCACCTCTTTGAGCACCAAGCTCTCTCCGCCCTTTTTCGTGTGCCGCACGAGCCACACGGCGCCAAATGAGCCACGTCCGATGAGGCTCAGCTTGGTGTATTCGCCGCTGCACGACGTGGCGCCGCCCGTCTTGGGCGGCGCAATCGTCGAAGGCGGCATTGCACTCAATAATTCCCGAAACAAAACAAATTTGGGACGCGGACGGACTGTTGCAATTGGGATACGAGTTTGATTTTCTAGTTATGCCCCAACAACCACACATTTCGTCATCATACCCCCCTGTCCCACCGGGACGACGGACGAGCCGCATGCGCCATGCGGTCTGGGCCGTGGTCGAGTCCACGATCGCGCGGCGGCGCGCCCCCCGCCCGCCCCCACAGCGGCCGCATCGCGGCCGCCCGTCCCCCGGCTGAACGCGCGGGCGGGGCGTGCGCGACGCTCCACCGCGACGATACATGTACACATGTATTGAAATTCCGTAGAGACTTGACTTAACTTGACTTGACTTGACTTGACTATTTCCGCAGAGATCGCGCCCTAAGCGCCCGCCCCGGCGCGCCCTGGTCTCGGTCCCGAGGCCAGGGATGTGGGCCGCGGTGCCCGCGCTCGCCGCGGCCTTCGCCCTACAGTCCACCGGACGCCCTCAGGTGTGCGATCCGCGCTTGCTCATTGCGCGTCGTCCGCTCGCGCCGCCGCTCGCGCCTCCTCTGTTGACTCACTCAATTCATCTGCGCAGTTCCCCGAGGGCTTTGATCTGTTTGATGCTGCTGGAGACGCGCGGAGGTGGGCAGTCGCGCGTGAGCTGCAGAAAAAGTACAGCGCAAGTCCGGCGCTCACCGATTGGACTTCGCCCGCAGCGGCGATCGCTACGCCGTCCACCGCACCGTCCACCGCCACGATGTCCGCCACACCGTCCGCCACGCCGTCCGCAACGAGCGATCTGGGCGAGTTGCTCAAGACATTTGACTTCGACGAGTCGTCGGATGCGGACGTGCTCGCATGCGAGCAGGCCGTCTTCAATACCCTGCGCCGCGAGGCGGGCGATCTCCTAGGCTCGAAGATGACAGCGAGCCTTGCATCGTTGTGCATCCTCAAGCACGCTTCGCTGCCCGAGGCAGTGGCGGCGACGCTCTCGAACAAGCTGCACCCTCCGCTGCCGGGCTCGTTTGTGGGCGCCTCGACTGTGGGCGGTGCGCTTGCCGAGGCGACCACGGCCGAGGAGGCGCTTCGCTCTACGATGGTGCGCGTGCTGAGCGGGGCGGCGGCGCGGCGTTCCGTCGTCTCCGACCTCGTCAAGGTGCTCGTCGTCGATCCGGCCGCCGAGGGCTTGCTGCAGCCGATGCTCTTCTTCAAGGGCTTCCACGCGCTTGCGACGCATCGCGTGGCGCACTCGCTCTGGCTGGATGGGAGTGCGAGCTCACGTGGCGCCGCGCTGATGCTGCAGTCGCGCGCGTCGGAGCTCTTCGGCGTCGACATTCACCCGGGCGCCACCATCGGCAACGGTGTGATGCTCGACCACGCGAGCGGCGTGGTGATCGGCGCGACGGCCATCGTTGGCTCTGACGTGTACATGTTGCATGGCGTCACGCTCGGCGCCACCGGTAAGCCGACTTTTGGCGCCAAGCGCCACCCGACCATCGGATCGAGTGTCATCCTGGGCGCGGGCGCAGCCGTCCTCGGCGACATCACCGTGGCGGACGGGTGCACCGTGAGCGCGGGCGCGATTGTCACCAAGGACGTGCCGCCGGGCAGTACGGTCGTCGGCATCAACAAGCTCCTTGAGCGGCCCGTTGTGATGAACGAGCAGCCGCGCAAGGCCGACGACGGCGCCGAGCCCAGTGCCACAGCACGGCAGCCAGCGGGTCTGCAGGCTTCACGATCCGGCACTAATGCCGACGACTACACGTGGCTATACAGCATTTGACGCCCGCACTTGTGCCCCGCGCCGTACCGCGCCGGATCGAATGAAGCGGCGACGTCTTGAGACGCTCTGCCTCTGGGCGGGGAGAGCGGATAGATCGTGCTCCGCGCTACTTTCGGTTGAGCGCCGTGGCATGTCAGTGAAGAGCGCGCCATCGCATTGCACGACTTTGCTGATGCGCGAGAATCGTATAACTCGTAGCGTTGCGCAGGGGCAGTCGCCGGCCGCCGCGGCTGCCGCGTCCTCGGGCTTCCGGGCGCGAGCGTGCGGCGGAGCGGTGTAATGGAGGCCACGATTTGCGATTGCGCGGGAAAACGGTCACCACGAAGGATAGGAAAAGGCTAACGTGTAACGACCCCGCGCGCGCGGCTGGTTCCGATGTCGTCACACCCTCACCTCCCTAAAGTAACGGCGTAATCGCCTCTCGTCTATTATTCGCCTATTTACGACTTGGACGCTGCCCGGCTGCCGCCTTGGCCCTTGCCCCGCGCCCCCGCCCCGCACGGCTGCTGTCCGGTCCGGGTTCCTTGTCATTCTGTCACCGGCGTCCACGATGCACGCGCCACAACCGCGCTTCTCGTCTTCTCTCTTCATACGCGGGCCGTCTATATTCATATATGCTGACTAAAGAACTTGGCGAAAATCCTGTCCTAGACTTGCATAGGCTCCATGGTAGGCAAACGGGCTACCACCGTACGCTCTGAACGACTCGGGGCCAGGCCGGTAGCTCAATTGTGGCTGCGGCTGCGGCTGCTGAGGCGGTGCGTACGGAGAAGGCGGAGGCTGTTGCCCATACGACGAGGGCAAGGGCATGCCAGACATCGGTCCGTAGCCAGGCGGGAATACTGGAGGCGGCTGCCCATAGGCGTGGTGCTGGGAGTGCAGCTGTGGGAAAGGGTGTGAATAGCCCTGCGGCGGCATGGCGTATGGCGCGTATGGGTGTTGCGGCGCATACGGCACGTGCGGGTGCTGCGGCGACTGCGTCATCCCCCATGATGACGGCGCTGGCGGCGGCATGGTGTATGGCGACGGAGGTGGGAAGTAGCCTGCCGCTCCAGCTCCGGCACCGCCAAACGCTCCGCTGTACCCGCCGCTGTGCGTCGAAGGCGGCGACATGGGCTGCGGCATGGGTGACGGCATGGGCGACGGCGCAGACATCGGCATGGTGGTGCTGAGCGCAGTGGATGGCGTCATGGGCGGCGGTAAAGGGTACGCGCTCGTGCCGAGCGTCGTGCCGAGCACGGCCCGAGCACGGTCCCACGGCTGCAAGTTGAGGGCGGAGAGCCCCTCGGCGGCGAGCGCGTGGATGGAGCGTGCGTTCACAGACGGGTCTTGGATGATCTGCTGGTAGAGCCGGGCGGCGGCGGCGTCGGGCAAGCGGTGACCGGTGACGCCTTGGCGCTCGGGGCCGGCGGCGATCACGTTGGCAAGGGAGAGAAGGCAATGCGACTCCGCGCACGTCGCGTGCGCCTGCCGCGCAAAGTGCTCCGCGCTGTACCAGTCTGCCGCCGCGAAGGCCGCTGCCGACTGCGCAAGAAGCGCCTTGGCAACTTGGCGACTCTCCTTGTTCTGTTGCTTGGCGAGCTTCTGAGCATCGCGCTCGGTCTGCTGCTGCTCGCGCTGCTGGCGGCGTGCCTCGCGCTCGGCTCGGCGCGCATCGCGCTCGGCTCGGCGCTGCTCCTTCTCGTGGGCGAGCTTCTCCTCCTCGCGGCTACTGACGGAGAGCTGCGACGAGGGCGCTGAGCTTCGCGCCATTAAAAGCCCGATCGCGTCGCCGCCGACCCGGCCGCCGCCGCCGCCGCGGCTGCTCGCACTAGCCACACGCGCCGCCTCCAGCTTCATTTGGCGCTGCAACTCGGCAAAGTCGATCCAATTCTCGCCGGCAGCGCCGACGCTGCTGTCGCCGGCCTCGTCGACCACCGGCTGCGCCCCGGCGGCTCCTCGTCGGCGGCTCCCACCTGTATCTCGGCCTGTATCTCGGCCTGTATCTCGATCTGCAGCTCGGCCAGTATCTCGGATGCTCGACATGGCGCCTGTTCGGCCGTCGGGCGTGGCGGCGTCGCCCTTGGCTCTATACGATGCGCTCTCCTCCGCGTTCCCCGGCCAGGCCCAGCCGGTGGCCGTGCTGCTGCTGCTCGGGTAGTTGACGTGCTGAGGGTAGCCCGCGGCGAGCTTGGCGGCAGCCGACGTCAGAGGCGAGGGCACCATCGCGTCTTGTGTCGCCGCGGTGAAGGGGGCGGTGGTCTGCTGCTGCTGCTGCCCAGTGGCGCCACGCGAGGATGACGATTTGGGCGAGAGCGCATGCGACTGGGCGTTCGACTGCAGGCTACTGGGCAAGTAGCACAACGGTCCCAGGTACGAGGAAGCTTCCGCCTCCGCCGCCGCGCCGGCGGCTGCGTCGTCCTCGCCCTCGCCGTCGGAGCTCCTCGCCGAATCAGACCACCACACGCCAAGAGCGTCGAAGGGCGCGTCGGCGGTCGCGGGGGAGGCTGCGGGGGATGGCCTCGCGCGTGCCGCGGGGCTCGCGTGCGTGCGGGGGTTCGCCGCTACGGGGAGTGGCTCCACCTCCTCTGGAGTGCCCTGCATCCCGAGCCTGGCACGCACATAGGGAACTCCATCGCCCTGCCTGCCTCGATCGGGGCTCCGGTGCGACAGGATTCCATCGCCCTGCCTGCCTCGATCGGGGCTCCGGTGCGCTCCGATCCGATCCCAGCCCCCAAGGTCGCTGCTGTTGCTTGAGTCGCTGCTGTCCTGGCTCGCAGGGCTGAGAGGCCGCCGAGGCGCGCGGGACTCCTCGGCGAGCGAATGCACGGTCTCCGCGGTCAGTTGACGGCGCAGCGGCGGCGTCGCCGGCGGCGTCGCCGGCGGTGTAACGGCGCGAGGCCTTCCAGCAGCGGCGCCGGCCATAGCGGTGGATGCTACTGTCACTGTCTCGGCAGCGGAGAACGCCTTCACATCCTCTTGCCTCGCCGCCGCCGTGGCGAGCGGCTCCCCGGCTTCCGCCCAAGTACTCGGGACAGCGTCCGCGCGTGGCGAGGCAACTGAGCGGCGCCGGGGCTGGGCTGCGGGCGGAGCAGGGCTGCGCGCCGTACTGGGAGCCATCATAAGCATCTGCGGCGCATCGTCCTCGCCCGGCGCGGGCAATGGGCGCGAGGCGGGCCGCGCGGCGGGACGGCCAACGGGCGATCGGCCAGGGGACGCAGGGCTGCTGGCGCGTGTAAGCCTCGAGGGCGACAGCGGCCAAAGCAGCTGTTTGAACGTCTTCGCCGCCGCTTCGCGCGCACGCGTGCCCATGCCCGGCCGTGGCTTGGCGCGGGCCTCGTCGTTCAGCGGCGACGCCACTGACGGGGGCGCGAGCCGAGACGTGCCTGCTGCTGTGCTCGACGTTGCGGTGGTGGTGGTTGCCGCTGCCGCCGTCACTGCCGCCTCCGCTGCCGCCTTCTCTGCCGCCTCTGCTGCCGTCTCCGCTGCCGCCTCCGCCATTGCCGTCTCGAGTATTCTCCGTCTGCCAGACGGAGCCGCAGGCGACGAGGCAGCATTCACCATCGCTGCTGCGGGCGTGGCCGCATGAGACGCCTCGCTTCGCACAGCTGCTGCCCACGCATCTAATAAGGAGCTCACCGTCCCAGGTTCTGGGTTGCAAGTCCTTCGGCGTAGTGTCGCGTCCCCGGCAGCAGCCGCCTCACCACGCGACTCGCAGGTACGGACGTAATCAACCCATTCAGCCAGCAATGGATCGAGAGCACGCGGCGAAGCGCGCAGCGGCGAAGCGCGCAGCGGCGAAGCGCCGCTCGCATGGAGGCTGGCTTCGGTAGCACTGGTGCTGCCAGCAGCCATGGCTTCCTGCGTGGCCTCCACATCAGCCACGCTGGCGATGCCCGCTGCCGCAGCCTTGCCGGCACGCCCAGGCGTCGGGGGCGCCGCGCGCGGCGGCCGCGAGGGCTCACGGTCGAAAAGCCGCAAGGCCATTGCACCAATTTTTCACACGACTGTGAGTCCAACACAACGCGTTACGTTCACGTTCACGTTAAATTGCCATATCGGCACGCGTTTTCCGGATGAACTCGACGCGCCTCGGTCGACGCTTCGGTACTTACACTTACACCACCATGTACACCACTAACCAGTCCCACGGGCCTCTGATTCACGCTGAACGTGGCGATGAGGCACACAGCGCCGGCACCACATCGAGCAGAACCCACGCCATGGGCCCATAGCAGAAGACCTTGGCGATAGGCTCCTCCCGATCACGCACACGCTCGGGCAGGCGCGCGCGCCCATAGAGCTGGAAGGCGGCGGCGACGAGGCGCTTCGCGAGCGGCTTGAATGCACTCTTGGCGGCGCCCGTGCACACCAGGGCGAGCAGACAGCGCAGGGCCAGGTCGCGACGACCGTAGCCGAGACCCAACGGCTTCGGCTGCCAGCTAGGAAGCTGAGCCTCGCGCCAGATAGCGAGCACGGCACCCAGAGAGCAGCCAAGAACGATCGCACTCTCGGTGACCGAACCGTCCGATGGAGCGTCGTCCCGTTCCTTGCCGCCGCCGACGCCTTCACCGTGTGCACGGTTGCGAGGGTGCGCGAGCGCGAGCGCGATCGCAAGTGACACGACGGCGGGAGCGGCCAGCTGAGCCGGAGAACCACTGCTCAAAGACGCCACTACCGACGAGTTTCTCGAAGTGGTGAGAGATGACGAGGCCGAGCAGCCAGCCGCCCGCCACGTCCGGCAGCGAGTGCACGCCGAGCTGCAGACGTGCAAACCCGATGAGCGCCGGGTACGCTAGGGAGACGTGTCGCGGAGTGCCAGTGGCCAGCACGCCCGCCAACGGCGAGGCCTGCGACATTAGAAAGCATGGCAGTGCCATGCCGGCCGCGCAATGCAGCGAGGGGAAGCCGAAGCCGCCCTCCTCCCGCGACAGTGCGCCCTCTCCGTCGGCGGCCTGTGGGCGCGGCAGTCGCAGCAGTGTCTTGAGGAAATTGGAACTGTACAGGGTGATCGAGACGAGGCACATGAGCCGACGAGCAAAACGAGCGTCGAAAGCTGCAGCGGTCGGCACGGCGAGCGTCATGAACAACTCGGACACCGTGAGGCTAATGGCGCGCGAGAAAACAGTCGCTGCGCGATCAAAGGGCTTGCAGAGCTGCCTCAGGAAGGTGTTAACGGAAGGCGAGGTGCGCAGGATGGACCACAGCAGGACGAACCACAGCTTGTTGGTGCAGAGCATAATCGGGCCAAGGCTCCCGTTTCTCGTTGGCGCGTCCTTCACTCTTGCTCGGCACATCCGTGCCCACGGTCGCGATTCGACGAAAGAACATGCATCCCGCGGAGCTGCCTCCCCAAACTTGCTCCTTCTTTGGAAGTAAACTTGCTTCGAGTTTGCACCACGTGACACCGGCGCGGACCGGTAAGCCCAGCATGAAAGGACACAACGCCACATGGGACATATGCCCCCAAAAGGGACCCAACACCCACCGGCGCGCCACGGCGTCGGGCACGGCGACACCCTGACGGGCCCTTGGGCTCGATGCCGCCGGCCCGCGCTGTAGGGCCGCGCTGCCACGCTCTCCCGCTCTTTCTCCTCGTCAGAACGCGGGCCGCTCGCCAATCGTGCGCTCGAAGAGGTCTTTGAAAACGTCGCCCCAGAACTCGGCGGGCGAGATGCCCTCGCGAGAGAGCGCCGCCGTCTCAAGCAAATACGCGAGCACCATGGGGTTGGACAGCAGCACGGGAAGCGCAAAGAGTGTCACCAGCGCGGCGGAGATGTAGATCGTGCGAGCTGTTCCGGGGCGTGCGCTCCTCCCACGACCAGCTGCGCGCCGTGCGCAGACGCGTCGAGTTCTTGAGATCTTCCACATCCCAATCGGGGCGCAGCAACACGTACCGAGCCCACGCAGCTCGTAAGCCACCGCGCACGCGGCTGGCCAGCGACAGTTGCTCCTCGGCATCGCCCCCGCCCTGACGAAGCTGCAGCTTCGTCGTGCGGAGTGGGAGCGCTGCTATGATTTTGCGCTCGATCTCGTGCGTGGGCGCGGGAATGCTGGTGGCGTGGTGGAGGAACCGTCCGTGCGTCGCAAACTGAACACACCGCGCACCCCATCGTGTTTCCACCTGCGCGCGGATGTGGGCTGCGATAGGCC
Source organism: Chrysochromulina tobinii (assembly GCA_001275005.1). NCBI lineage: Eukaryota > Haptophyta > Prymnesiales > Chrysochromulinaceae > Chrysochromulina > Chrysochromulina tobinii. The sequence goes on from JWZX01003386.1 coordinate 27,059, forward strand.
GCGGGTCAGTTAGGTACCTGGTCGCTACGTGTGAGCTCGGTGCCGGCGGCAAACCGTGCGGCTCCGTGGCACAGAAGCCCGTGAATACAGCGCTCCCGCCCACCACTGGCCACCGTCCGACCACTGCCCGACCACCATCGGCTATCGTCCAGCAGTTTGCTCCAGAGCTGCAGTATGGGCGGGTCTCGGGCTCCGTCACGCTGACCGAGCAACCCAATGGCGACACTCTGATCGCGTGGGATGTCACTGGCCTGTCTCCAGGAGAGCACGGCTTCCACATTCACGAGAGCGCCGACTTCAGCAACGGCTGCGTCTCCGCCGGACCTCACTATAACCCTTTTGGTACGCCCCTTGTCACGAGCCCCTTTGGCACGCGATTGATCCGCTACCCTGATGTGACTGACTCCCCGTGGACCGCCACGAACGCAGGCAAGAACCACGGCGGTCCCAACGACAAGGACCGCCACGTGGGCGATCTCGGGAACATCAAAGCAGACGTGACTGGCCGTGCAAAGGGCCAGATGATCGACAGCCTCGTCAAGCTGAGGGGACCGTATAGCGTCATCGGGCGCAGCATGATGGTCCACGCGGACCCCGATGACCTTGGCCGCGGCGACAACTCGAAGGCGCACGAGCCTGGGCCGCCGAAGAACGGTTTCGTCTCGAAGATCACGGGCAATGCAGGCGCTCGCCTAGTGTGCGGTGAGATCAAGCTTGCTGGCGCTCCGGGCAGCTCGAAATCAGCCGTCGCAGCGTGCTGCGACACACCTGCTGGGTCGCCAACCAAATCATCATCATCCCCAACCAAGAAATAGAGCAACGGCGAGTGACACAGCAGTGCATCTCTGCTCGGTCGCACAGCGTGAAGGACTGCGGCGAGGGCAATCTTCATTTACTTCATATGGCATCCCATGGGTGTGCAAAGTGTGCACCCCCTTGGGGTGTACTGCGCTGGACGCGCCGCTGGCGAATCGGCGAGGATAAGTGCTGTACTTCAACTGTCTCCAATGTGACGGTATAGAGCGACATCAGACTCTCGCGCAGCGTACCCGCCGCCCGGCCGCGCGGGCCGGATAAACTGGACCGAAGGATAATATAAGTCAACCGTACGGGGATACCCGAGACCCGGGACCGTTGGCGACGTGTGTGACGCTTGACCGAATTAAATTGTATGAAAATTAATACGAAATACCGCCCGCCCCCCCACCCGCCACCGACGCGGTGCGCCCGAGGGCGAGGGCGCCGAGGCCGATTTGCGACGTTTTTATTAGTGACTTAATCCGCGCTTAAAAGTTAAATAGCGGTCTATAGCCAGGTGCTTGCTGGATCCGCTGCTTCGCTCCGTAAGTAAGTAAGTAAGTAAACAACGCCAACTGGCAGCGTACACGTGGCGAGGGGGTCTCCGCCCCAGGCATACGAAGCGTGTAGCTCTACACGGCGTGTTCGCTGCTTCGCTCCGGTTGGCGGTTTGGCTTTGGGTTTTTCCATATTGGCCTTTTAAAAAAGACGTCCGCGCGTTTCTAACGCCTTTTGGCGTACGTGGCCGCGGGGGGCCGCGACGGTCAAGTAGCCGCGGGGGGGGCGCGGGGCCGATCAGTGGCGGGGCTGCCGGCGCGCACCGCGCGTCCCGCCGGCAACACAGCGACACACATGCCACGCGGACACGCCACGCGGACCGCGCCACGCCACACGGCACACGGCAGTCACGAGTCGGCACATGCCCATGTCACCGTGAACTGTCACCGCCATATCGATATCCCCCGCGCATGGCATCCTCGCCGCGACTGCCGCCAGCCTCACCAACAAAAAGCGTGTACCGTGGCGCGGGAGCACAACCACCTACCCGCACACCCTACCACGCGGCGCGGCAGCCGAGCCGTGGTCTATGAGAAAGCAGTTACCACACCCGAGGGGCGCTCTGCTCCGTATCGGCGCGTGACACGGGCAAGCGCCTCAAGCAAGACCCGAGACCCGAGACTGCCAATCACAGGGCACAAGTCCATTGGTTCTGGTACGCAAGCTTTGGGCGCCGAAGGCTACCGCGGCAGGCGCGGGCGCACCACGACCACGCATGCGAGTAGCAGCGATGCCATGGCGAGGGTCACCTTGGAACGCAGACTCCATGCGGCACGAAGTTTCGAGTCCTCGAGCAGCGGAGCGGGGCTGCCGAGCGTCAGTGCCGCTTGCAGCGTGGCCATCTGACAAGGGATCGCCGCCGCCGCGTGCAGCATAGGCAACGCGAGTGCGGCTCCGGATGCTTCTCCCAGCCGGAGGTCCATTGAGAGCGCCACACGCGCCCCAAGCGCGTTCGCGAGTACGGCGCCCCCACGTGCCCCTTGCATGCTCGGCTCTTCGGCCAGGGCCGTTGAGAAGACCATGGCCCGTCGGCAATCGGGGTGAAGCCGCACCGCGCACAGGGCCGCGACCGCGCTGATGAACCCATCGACCACCGCGACAACGCCGGCCCTCTCCGCCTCGATGTAGGCGCCAGCCATCGCAGCAAGCTCGAACCCCCCGAGGCGACGCAACGCCTCTTTTGCCCTGGCGCTCGGCGTGGGCGCGAACTCGAGCGCAGACTGGTGGTTCGCACAGCAGACGCTGACCACCGCCTCCTTGTGCCGCAGGCCCGCGTCGTCGAGCCCTGTACCGCGTCCGCAGCACTCGCAAGGAGCCACACCAGTCAGGGCCGCCAACAGAGCGGCCGCGGAGGTGGTGTTGCCGATGCCCACTTCGCCGATAGCGATCACCCGCGCGCCGCGTCGCGCCACCTCCTCGCGCACGCACGCGCGCCCAAGCTCAAGCGCGGCCTCTACGCCCTCCTCGTCCATCGCCGGCGAGGTGCGCATGTCGGCCGTGCCCTTAGCCAGCTTGGCGTGGCGCACACGGATGGAAGAGGATCCCGGCTGCACGTCGTCCACCACACCGTCGATGCCGCAGTCGACGACGGTCAATGCGGCACCCGCCGCTCGCGCCAGCACGCCCGTCGCGGAGACGCCAGCTGCCAAGGCGCGGAACACAGCGCACGTGACGAGTTGCGGGAATGGAGAGATGGACGGGTCGCAGCGCTTGACGCCGTGGTCGGCGCAGAAGACGATGACGCTCTGCGGAGTGGCCACAGGGCTCAGGGTACGCTGCATACGGCACAGAACGAGCGACCACTCCTCGAGCAGCCCGAGCGAGCCCGGCGGCTTCGCAAGGGAGTCCATGCGAGCTTTCGAGCGCGTGTCTATCGACATTGCCGCTTCCGCCTCCGCGGCTGCTGCCGCTGCCACATCTGCCGATGCCGCCTCTGCCGCCTCTGCCGCTGCTGCCACTGCTGCCGCCTCTGCCTCCGCCTTCGTCTCCGCCTGTGCTACCGCGTCCGCCGCTGCCACCGCTACCGCCGCCTCTACTACGACCAACTCGGCCTCCAAGGACCTGGTCGCAGGCGACTTGATGTCAGGGGACATGGTCGCAGGAGACTTTGCTTCAGGCGTCCACGTCCAGTCACGGACGCCGCCGACTCGTCTCGGCGTCCACGTCGCAGCCTCCCCCGTTTGACAGGGCGCGTCGAGAAAGCTTCGGAGCGACTCGGGCCCCACGCCCGGCGCCTCGAAGCGCAAGGCAAACAGATGCACCCACGCTTGCAACATGTCCTGCATCTGCTTCGAGCGGTTCGCGAGAAAAGCCGGGTCGAGGCGATTGAACTGCAGCCAGCTGTGCGGTTCGAGGCGCGGCAGGACATCCCGGGAGCGCCTGAGTGCATCTCCGTCGCTCGCCCGCAGGGCGCTCTCGAGCGCGCGAAGGTCGGACCAACGCCTGAGTGTCTCCCACTGTCGGCCGCTCTCGGAGGTGGTCGACACCCGATACACGACGTACGGCTCCTTTGCGTTTCGATCCTTGTCGTTGCTGCGCACGATTTCGAAGCCGAGCACGCGCACCGATGGCGCGGCTTCTTGGAGAGGCTCGGGGATGCCCATCGCCCAGCGCTCCAGCCGCAAGTTACGGAGGACGGGCGTCCAGGTCACCGTCCGCCTCAGCTCCTCCCGTGTGGCAAGTCTCCCTTAGTGCCGGTAAATCCGCGATGACATTGGGCTTATCTTCGATAACCGCAGTCTCGCCGGCCACCGAAGCGCTTGACGCGCCGGCTCCCATTGTCGTGCGAAGATGGTCGCGGTTGTCCCAGGGTTCGGGCGATGTCCGATGAGGAGAATCTAAGAATCTTTCTCAACACATGCCGAATCCTAACGGTTGAAAAACACCAAGGCCCGGGGGGTGCCAGGATACACACGGGACTCATGGGCGCAGACGGGCACACGGATCTTACAGACGTGGATCAACCTCACAACCATCCCAACCCACCAGTGACGCACACACTCACTTTCTACACTCCGCCGCGGCCGACTCAACAGCAGCACCCCCCAAAATGCCGGTATCGGTTCAAAAACACCGGGGGGAGCCGGTACCCCGCGTACGTGTGCCGGTACCGGCACGCGCTGAGTCGGTCGCTGCGGCACATGGGGTGTTACGGTGTTTTTCAATACATGTATATTTTCAAGAAGCGCACCTGTGCATGTCGAGGAATTGTTCAAGTTCAAGTTACTACATAAACAACAGACAACCTAACGGAAGCCTATCGAATGAGATGAACTTGAACTTGAACTTGAACTTGAACTTGAGGAATTGCATGTATTCAGAATATTGTAAACTGTTCAAAAGGAAATGAGCGGTGGAATGTTGGGTCACTCACCAATGCCAAGGCCGCGAAGTACGACGCACGCACGCACGCGTAGAATCGCCAATGTACGACAGGGCATGGCAGCGGACACGGTCGTTAGAACGAAGACGCCCATGTCGAGCGCCAGCGGCACGCGCCTTGCGGCACTCGCATGCCTTGCGGTCAACGCGGTGCTGGTCGCACACAATGAGCTGCTGCGCTCGGAGCTTCCGGTGGGCTTCCGGCCACGTCGCTTCTTGCTAGATCGCCTCAGGGCGACGCTCGGCTACGATGTTGAGCCACACTACCCGACGCATGTGGCGGCGCTCATCGCTCGGCTGCGCGCGCTGACTGCCAGGCAAGCGGAAGGCGAGCGGCGCATATTCCGCGTTGACCGCTCGCGCGCCGACTACCGTGTGACCGTCGCCGAGGCCCTCGAGGCGCTCGGGCTGCGCACCGCCAACGATACTGACTCGTGGGACTTTGACGTCTACTGGGGCAACCAATGGACTGAGCACGCAGCATTCCTCGACCCGCGCCTCGCGCCACACATTCTCGTGAGCTCGGTGCTCGGATTGATGGCTGAGACACTCGGCGACAAGGGCTTTCTCGGCCACGCGCTGCAGCTCTGCGCGGCGCAGTTCGGCCACGAGGCCTGCGACTTCATCCCGCCAATCTACGCGATGCCACACCAGATGGCGCGATGGCGCGAGGCATTTCGAACGCACCGGTACTGGATGCGCAAGGACAAGAAGGTGTGGGGCTCGGCGAGCGTGAGCATCCTCTCGTCGCTCAAGCAGCTGCCAGCCGAAGGCACGAGCTACCTGCTGCAGCAGTACGTGGCGCGTCCGCTGCTGTGGCAGGGCTTCAAGCATGACCTACGCCTATGGGCCGTCCTGACGTCAGTACGCCCACTGCGTCTCTACCTGCTCCAGGATGGCTGGGCACGCATTGCCGCGCGCCGGTACGACGCGGAGGGGCTCGAGACCAACGCGGAGGATGTGTGCATGCACCTGACGGCCACCTACTGCGCCGAGGTGCCGACGGACTCTCTGCGCCTGATGCGCACCAACCTTGGCACCTACAGGAACGGCCTCGCGACCCACAGTCCATTTGCACGCGAGCTGTGGCCTGCCATCGAACGCGCGATCCTCAAGACGGTGCTGTTCGCTGCGCCGCTGCTCGAGGGGTATGAGGCGATGCTGAGCACGGAAGGCGCGTCGTATCGGCGCTTCGGTTTCCTCTCCCTCGACCTCATCTTGACGGCCACGGGCGCGGCGTACGTTGAGGAGGTGAACACCAATGGCTTCCTCTTGGGTACGCGTATCCCCAACGGCTGGCAGTACACGCTGGATGCCATGACGACGCTTGGGCTTGGCGGCTACCCTCGCCGTCCCGAGTACGCGCGCCGCCTCGAGGCGGCCGTCGCCGAGTTGTGCGATGTTGGCGGAACCGACGGCACCGATGGCGCTGACGACGGCGCTGGCGGCGGCGGCAACGGCGGCAGCCACGGCGGCAACGGCGACAGCCATAATGGCGGCAACGGCTCCAGCGGCGGCGGCGGCCACGGCCGGTTTCCGCGCCGCCGATTTCATTGCTCCGACGCCGAGCTGGAAGCGATGCAACGGCTGGTGGATGAGAGTGAGCACTCAGGCCAATTTGAAAGGATCTTCCCCCCCTCGACGCGTGCGCAGCTCGACGCTCTTGGACCGCTCGCCGCGGGCGCGACTTCAAGTCCCTTGGCAGCTCTCTCCGCGGAACTCGCGATCCGAATGTACGACAACGACGAAGAGGCGGCGCGGCGCGCGGCTCTCGTGACCGAGCAGTCCGAGAATGCCGAGGATCGCAAGCCATGGGACCGGTATGGCCTCGATGGCCCTTGGGGCCAAGCCAAGGCCGCCGTGCGCGAGGAGAATCGGGCGCTGATGGCTTCGATACGTGCCGCGCGCAACTTGCCCCCTGAGTCTGAGGCGGAGACCAACGGCAACGAGGCCAACGACGATGGCGCCGGCGGCGCCGGCGTCACTTCTGAATAGTGAGAGTTACTTTCTACTTAGGGCGTTACCTCGCTCCTCGGAACCTCGCGCGTCTAAGGACTAAGTGTTACCGCTCCGCTGCCTGCGGGCGTGTATTACGAGCTACGGCGACGGCGGCCTCGTACGCCCACTCGAGGCCTCGCGCCGCGAACGGGCGGTGCGGCATCCGCGCAACGCGGTCGCGGACAAGACATACAACTCGAGAGCACGTCACACGAGGAGCGGGCGCGGTCCGCGGCGCGAGACGAGGCTCGAGGGCGGACCGCCGGGGCTCCGAGTCCGCTACGAAAGGACACAAGGCTGAGATGATAGGTCCCACGAGAGCGGGCGCGGTCCGCGGCGCGAGACGAGGCTCGAGGGCGGACCGCCGGGGCTCCGAGTCCGCTACCGGAAAGGACACAAGGCTGAGATGATAGGTCCCAGGGGACCTATCATCTCAGCGGGCCATCCCGCTCAGCGGCTAAAATGTAACCTTGATGTGACAAATAACCTTTCGTGTCTAGTAGCCCGAACTCGGATTCGACACAGCGCACAGCGCAGTGAGATAAAAGCATAAAACAGACACAGATGTTTCCATTTGACAGGCCCGGCCGCTAGAGCTTCGACGCGACTTTACTCGTCATCGTCGAGCAGGTCGTCGAGCGGGTTGTCGCCACGCTTCTTCATGATGCGGTAGAACTCGTCGGGGTTGATCTCGCCGTCGCCATCGCGGTCGGCCTGGTCGATCATGTCCTGCAGCTCCTCCTCGGTCATGTTCTCGCCGAGCTCCTTGGCGACGCGCTTGAGGTTCTTGAACGAGATCTTGCCGGTGGAATCGTCGTCGAAGAGCTTGAAGACCTTGAGGATCTCCTCCTTCGTGTCCTTCTCGCCCATCTTGCCGGTCATCATCTCGAGGAACTCGGGGAACTCAATGTGGCCCGAGCCGTCCGCGTCAATGTCCGTGATCATCTTGCGGAGCTCCTCCTTCTTGACCTCGAAGCCGAGAGCGCGCATCGCGGCCTTGAGCTCACGGTAGTCAATGGAGCCGGAGTGGTCCGTGTCGAACAGATTGAACGCCTCACGGATCTCCTCAATCTGCTCCTCGGACAGCCCGGGCTTCTTGGCCTTTCCCTTGCTTGCTGGGGTGGCACCGCGACGCATGATGCTAAGTGGTTCTGCGCGGAAGGAGACGATCGGCGAGCGTTCAGAGAAAAGGGTCAACTGCACGTTCGTTGTAGGCGTACGCAGGGAACAAAGGCCTTCGCATCACGAACAAAGGCCTTCGCATCACGAACCTTGCGCACGAACCTAGGCGAACACGTTACCGGTACGCGGATGATGAAGTCCGTCATCACGCAAAACATAAAGCGACCGAAAGATAACTTGTAAACAACCTCTGAAACCCCAGGGGTAGGGACGGTGTTGGAGAGGCGAACTTATTTCTTGAGTAATTGGCCGGCTCGATCGCCAGCCGTCCATGTCAGCGACGCCGCCGCCTGGAGCGACACGGCAGAAGCGCAAGCCTCGAGGGCCGCCGTCCCCGCGCCCGGTGTACGATGCCACGCCACTTTTCCGTCGTCAATCGTTGCCCCGGCCGTCGACTTCCATGCAGAAGGGCATCCAGCCGCCACGCCACACGAAATCCTTCGCGCCACAGCGGCATTCTTCGGTGGGACGTGCCCGTGGCGATTCGCCGCGCTCTACGGGCTCCTTGGGTACCGTGGATACCGCGCTCGCGCAATGGGCAGCGGCCGAGCGCCCGGCAGCGCCACCATCGGTTGGTGGTTTCTCCATGAGCTCTGTGGACACCGCGCTCGCTCAATGGGCAGCGGCCGAGCGCGCAGCCCGCCAAGCCAGCGGCCAGTCCGTTACAGCGGACTCGTCGGCGCTTCCAGGGACGCGCGCGCAGCTCGAGGCGGAGGTGCTCAGGCTACAGCGGGAGCTCGCGGCGGCGCGGCGCGGCACGCATGTGTCCGAGCGAGTGGACAAGGAGCTGCGGCGGGTCAAGCGCTTGTGGCAGGAGTCGGAGCACCGGCTGCTGCTGCTCCAGAACGAGCTGCGCACCTCGCAGGTGACGCTGCGGACGCTCGCGGCTGACCTCACCCATGCGGAGGCGCTCACGGCGGCGCAGGCCTCGCGCATCGACGAGCTTGTGGCGGCGGCTGAAGTGAATGCGGCACTGTATCGGTCGCGCGCTGATGAACTCGAGAGGACACAGCTGGCCATCACAGACAAGGCCGCCATGGTGAGGCAGCTGCAGCTGCAGCTGGTGGCGACGGCTGTGTCGGCGGAGGCGCTTTCCAGCGAGGTGCATCAGCTTGAGGTGGCGGCGGCGGAGCAGCTGGAGGAAACGGCTACGCTACTCACGAAGATGCACGCGAGCGCCACCGAGCGCGCGCAGCAGCACCGCGCGCAGCTGGCCCTTTGGGAGCAGCGCGCCTCTGCCCTCATCGAGGCGGGCCCGAACATCAGGCTCGATTTGGTCCTCCATCAAGGCAACGCGGACATGTTTGCGCAGTTCCGCTCGTTGATCGCCGAGCAGCGTACCAACTGCGAGCAGGAGGCAGCGCTGCTGCGCGGCTGGGTGGTTCGTTCCGACGGACGCGGACGCAAGGAGCTGCAGGCGCAGCTGGCGGGCTTGCGGCAGCAGCTTGTCGACGTACAGAGCGCTCGCGACCAGCTGCGCTCGTCCGCACACCATGAGGAGCTGGCGAGCGCAATGGCGAAAGTCGACCAGGCAGAGAGGGCGATACACCAACTCGAGTCGCTGCTGAACGACGAGCGTCGGCTTGCAGCCGCGCGTGAAAAGGCCGCCGCCGCCGCCGCTGCCGAGCACCGCGCCGCCGTCGCCTCGGCGGTAGCGGAACTCAAGCAAGCGGCAGCCCAGATGGACGCTGGGCTTGGGCGTGTGGTCGAGTTGGAGGTGGAAGCAGTACGCAGGCTGCAGCACCAGGAGGCCTTCCGTGCGCGCACCGCGTCGCTGCTGCTGCTCCAGCGCCACCGGCCGACCCTCGCCAAGTGTTACCGCGCATGGCGTGCGGAGACTGCGAAGAATGTCGGCGCGAAGCTTGCGAAGGGCAGCTCCTCAGAAGCGATCCAGCAATTGAGGCACCGCTCGCTCTCGGTGGCGCTCTCGGGGGGGGTGGCCGGATCGGTGATCTCGGAGTACATGGCCGCGACGCTCAGCGCCGTTGAGGACGAGTGGGCGCGGCGCGAGGTGAACGTGGAGGCACGCCACGCGGCGCTGCTCGACGAGGTCAAAGCCTCGAAGACCCTAGCAGCTCGAGCGATCAAGGAGAACGAGGAACAGCGCGGAAGGTTGGACATACACGCAGCCGCGCTGGCGTCCGAGGCAGAAGAGATGCGGCGCAACTTGCAGGCGGCACAGGAGCGCGAGCGCGCCGCGGCGATGGAGCTCGAGCAGCTGCGCACACGGATGGCGAAGACGGCGAGCGGGGGGCACGTCGACGCAGTGCGACTCGGCGTCGAGCTAGATTCGGCTCAACGCGAGGTGGCGGAGCTGCGCACGATGCTGGCGGCCGCGGACGAGCGCCATGCCGCCGAGCTTGCGCAGGGGCGCGCGCAGGTCACCAAGGCTGAGGCACGCCGCCTCGAGCTGCAAGCAGAGCTCGCAGCGCGCGCTCGCGAGCTCGCGGACGTGCGCCGGTCCGCCGGCGAGCTGCAGAACGTGATGGTCGCAGCAGCACAGCTCGAGGCGGGGCGGCAGGTAGAGGCGTTGGAGGAGGCGTGCAAAGCGCTCGACGAGCGCCTGCAGCGTGAGGTGCGCGCTCGGCTGGAGGAGGCCGAGGCGCACCGCAAGTCGCTCGATGGCCTCACTTCCGAGCTCAACTACGTGCGGCGCCAGCTCGAGGAGGAGTACAAACCCAAGCTCATGGAGACGCGCATCGAGCTGGAGGCGGCGCGCGCCGAGCTCAGCGGCTTACGAGAGGGGCTGCGCTTCGAGGCGGGCCGCGACGCGCGCAGGCCGGCCGAAGACGGCCGGCACGCCGCCGTGGCTGTGGGCATCGTGGTGAGTCCGTCCAAGACGCAGTCTGCCCTGCCGTACATCGAGGGCGAGGAGGAGGAGGCCAGGGCCGAGGAGCCCCCACGGGGTGGGGGGAAAGGGCCCCGGCCAGCGCGCGGGCACAGGCGGCGCACCTCAGGACGAGTGCGAGAGCGAGCCTCAGAAGCACTCGCTGTCGCTGGTAAGGACGGTCGCGACGGTCAAGCTCGAAGTCGCCGGGCCCACTCTCACCATTCTGAACTCGTTGTACCCTAGGAACATGCCCTATCCAAAATAGATGTACAGTATAGAACGTGATCGAAGTGGGGGGTATTTAGTGTAATCGTACGACCGCGCCCTCGACGAGAGTGCTTTTTCCCCGCGGCAGCGCCCGCGCGTCCGTCCCGAAGGCAACTTTTATAAAATAACCATTCTCGGTAAACGCGAGCTAAAATTCGAATCGAGCGCGCAGCGCCACCTCGCTTCCGCGCTTGACGTTTGATATGTTGTGGTTTCTATCTTGGCATCTTGTACTTCAAGGACAGGGCGACGTCGGTGAAACACTCTCCAACGTGAACTAAAACTTCGAAGGGCGTGAAGGAAAAGGCCGCCTGAATCGCCGCCGCGCCACGCGATCGCGATCCAAAGAAGGCGGAAGATACTGCAACAAATGTCAGGCGTGGATACACCGACCGAGACAAAGCAGACGCTGACAGAGGAGCCCAAGGCTGCCGCCGAGGGCGCCAAGCCCGAAACGGATGCGAACTCGAAGCTGCGTCGGCGCAGACCTGGAGTGAGTGCCACCATTCCCAATCTCACCTGAGGCCGAGCTACTTGTGCCTGCTGCGCGCCTGCAGTTCCAGGCGCCGCGGCAGCCTGATGCCGCACGCTTGCTCCGTCTTCCCCCGCGCACAGGTCGGCGGTCATATCATCGGCGAGGCAGCCGAAATGGCGACCGGAGAGCTGGTCGCTGCGATGGCCGGCTCTGTCCTGGAGATGGGCATTGAGGAGCCACACATCGCGCGGCTACGTGGGCTGCCGTGGAACTACGGCATCAAGGAGGTGTGCGAATTCCTCTCCAACGTAAACGTCAATCTGCAGCCGGCGGCAGTCACGATGCTGCACAATGCTGCTGGCGAGGCTTTTGTGACGCTCTCAACGGCGGCGCAGCTTGGCGAGGTGCTGCAGGCCAACCACCAGGAGATTGGCCGCCGGTACGTAGAGATCTTCACGTCGAACTCCGAGGAGAAGCAGGCCGCGTGCGAGCGAAACCGTGCGACCATGCGCGACGACGCCGACTACCGCGGTGTACTCCGAATGCGCGGACTTCCTTTCTCGACGAGCCCCGAGGACATTCTCGTGTTTTTCGGCTCGCCTCCGACGCTGCAGCTGAGCAACGTGCACCTGATGCGCAAGGCGGACGGCCGCTCGTCGGGCGACGCTTACGCGGTCTTCGACACCGAGGAGGCCGCCGTCGAGGCGCTGCAGTACGACAAGCAGAAGCTGGGCTCGCGCTGGGTTGACCTCTTCCAGTCCAACAAGGGCGAGCTCTATTCGCTCACGTCGCTTGGCGGCATCATGCTCGGGCAGGACGCGCAGGCGGGGTCGCCGGTAGCGGCGCTTGGCGACGGCTACTGGGTGGTCAAGCTGCGTGGCCTGCCGTGGTCGGTGACGCTCGAGAACATTGCGATCTTCTTGAATGGCATCACGATACCCAAAGGAGGCGTCCACCTGATGAATGGCGTCAATGGGCGCCCGTCGGGTCTTGCATATGTGGAGCTCTCGTCTGAGGAGGACCAGAAAGAGGCGCTCTGCCGCGACAAGCAGTCCATCGGGGGCCGATACATCGATGTGTTCGCGTGCTCTCAGACCGAGCTCCAGGCACGTCTTGCTGGCGGCCTCGAGCGCGGCGGGCTCCCAGGCAACTCAGGGAGCTCCTCGACGGCGGACGCGCACTTCGTCAAGCTGCGCGGGCTGCCGTACCAGATAAACGAGCAGCAGATCTCGGCCTTTTTCCAGCCACTCTTCGTGGTCGCGGTGCAGATCGCCTTCAACCCGAGCCGCCAGCCCTCGGGCTTCGGTTACGTGCAGTTCCGCACGCCCGAAGATACCACGCAGGCGCTCCACCGCACCAACCAGGTGCTTGGTAGCCGGTACGTCGAAATCTTCCGGTGCACGCGCGCCGAGATGGAGCAGGCGCGCATGCACGCGCTCACCGTGATGCCCTCCCCGCGTGGTCATGGCGGCGCTCCGCCCGCCGGCCAGCGCGGCGGCGGCGGCGGGCGCGCTCACCCCTCAGAGAGCGCCTACGCTGCGTACCAGGCTGCTCTCCAGACCCTCGCGATGCGCCAGCATCATAGCGGCTACACGCAGCAGGGCGGGTACGCTTCCGGGGGTGGCTATCACGGCGCCGAGTACGCGGTCGCCAACGGCGCTCTCTCGGCGGCCAACGGTAATGGCTCGTACGCTGCTGGCTACGGCAGCGGCGCAGACGTCTACTCTGGCACGGCGGGCGGCTATGGGCAGAGCACTGGCGGCTACGCGCAGGGCTCGGGCGGCTATGGGCAGGTGGCCGGCGGCTACGGACCCACCGCGGGCAGCGGCGGCGCCGGCTATGGCACGCACGCGCCCGCACCGGCGGGCTACGCCTCCGCCGCGGGCAACTCGTCCCAGTACTACCCCCCGCAAGCGGCCGCGGCCACTGGCGGCGCGCAAGGCTATACGGCCGCCGACTACGCGAACTACAGCAACTACTATTACTCATCGGGCACGTACCAGTAACGCGCGACCCGTGCGGCGGTCCCCTCGGGCTCTGCACCCTCTAGCGCGCCTGTCTGTGGCTCGAAGCGTCGTCTTGGGCGCGCACCGAGCGCACCGAGCGCAGCAAAGCTCCTCGAAGTACCTAATTAGGCGTGGCTGGTGACCTAATCAGGTGTCCTCCGACCGCAGCAAGCGCCTCGACCGCAACGCGCCATAAATCTTGCCGAAAGCCGAGGGGCCTTCTTGCTGACCCATGGGCGCCTGAGCTGCGAGTCGCAAGAGCACGTATCTTCAGATCAGGCAATACGGCCAACTTTGGGCAGAGTCTCTCCTCTCGCAGCACTCATTGACCTTGTACTACGTAGCTAAGCTTCGATGGGCGATGGTACAACTCCTGATTCGATCCTCCTGTGTGTGTCTCTCCCGTCCAGTTATACGTACGCTGCGGCCCGTTCGGCGTATCTATCTACGGGCGAATGGGGAATGAAGCGCATTCTGCGCTAACCTCCCGCGGGATCAGGTGGCGTTTCCGGTTAACCGTACACGTCTTCTCTGTGCATCACACTTGTTAGGGATGTTAAGTAATAATCAGCCCCGAGAGCTGGCCTTGTGAGGCCGAGCTCTGAGTCCCC